>RJWT010020274.1:0-18038 GCA_004365215.1 Cuniculus paca
GCAAGGGGAAAGAGCAAACCGCGCCAAAGAGGAAAACACGCCCCATTCCGACCTTACATTGTATGTTGGCTCCACCCCTCGGTGGGTGCAGAACTTGCACCGCCAATTCCAGCGCTAGATAAGGAGTCAATCACAAATGCTAGATTCAGCCCCTTTCATGACTACATGAGGATTGGGGGGACCATCTATATACAAACCGTAACAGTGGTTATCAGCATTTTAAACATCATAGATATCTAGATAGTTCTTGATGATGTAAACGTTAAAGTAAGTAAGGGAAAGGTAGCATGGGGTGAGACTGGGAGAAAACCAAGAAAAATTAAAGATCATTTGGAGCTTTGTAAATAATTAGTTTGAATTTTACTCTAAATATAGTCACTAACCTTTTTGGCATTTGACTTGGGAGCAACAGGAATTGGTATATATGTTAAGCAGATTCTGTTCTTAAATTAGACTATGGGACAAGACTCCTTAGGTGTCCTATAACAATGAATAAACTGATTGTAGGGAAAGTACATATTTTCAAAATACATTTGTTTATAAATTTATTAGGACACTGATTGATTAGATAGGAGGTTAAAGGAAATGGAAGAATCAAGAACACTGTAGACCACTGATAATATCATTCAATGAGGTAGGGAAAATATAGACAGCAGGAACTTTTGAAACAATCAGTAAAGGAACATTCTGTCAGGCAGTACTGCCTGAATATAGTGTTAGGCAGTTGGGCATATAAGGTTGGAAGTACAAAGCAAAAGTATGGATATAGATAAAGCATTTGGAGTTGATACCATTTGTCAATAAAGAAACTGATGCAATATCATACATGTAGGAAGAGATGTACATAGAGGAGGAAACTGCCCTGAATCCTGAGATCTTATGTTAGTAAAATAGTTTGCTTGCCTATATATGCAAGGCTCTGGGTTCATCAGTATCAAAAACAAACAAACAAACAAACAAACAAACAAAAATTTAAGGAAATTGAGGAGGAAGAGCCAGTAAAAAGAGGAAACAGGATACATGAGAAATAAAAAAAATTAACAGCATGTGGTAGCTTCAGTGGAACCAGTTATAGCCAGTGCCATTTTCAAGGTAAGTTCCTTGAGGCTAGGTACTACCTGCTAGATTGGGTAACAGCATTGGTGACTATACTAAGGATCAGTTTGGAGGAGTGGTGGGGTACAAGTATTACATGGGAATCAATAGAAAAATTATAAGGTAAAGAATTACTGCTGATATGGCCTACAAAATTTTTGTTTACTGTCTACTGATAATTATTTCAGCTACAGTTAACATTGTTTATTTTGGTTTCAGGGAAAATATCAACCCTACACTACAAAGCAAACAATATTAGACAGCAGTGTGTGATATTTCTCCATTATATTAAAGTTTTCATCTTCAGGTAGGATAACAGGAGTATTTTGAATGTTTTATGAGTATCTATGGGTATACCTATCCAGACTGTGGTTGTTTATTGTATCTAATCACTTTTTAGATGCCTGAAAGTACAGGATGCTGAGAGTCACATTCCTGTCCATCCCTATGAGACTTTGGAGGCTCAACTTCCCTCAGTGCTGGTTGATGAACTTCATGGATTACTTTCGTATATTGGGCATCTATATGAACTTTCCAGTATTAATCCAGGAGCATTTGTAAATCAAAACCAGAATAAGGTCTGATTGCTTCATTTAATTTTTAAATTATCAGCTTTTTTCCTTTCAAGGAATATTTGTTCAAGAATGAGAAAAATAAGTTGAGTGGTACTTTGGTACCAGGCACTGCCTGAGTTAAAATTCTGGCCCATTCTTTATTAATTTTCTATTTCTGAGCAAGTAAAGTCTCTTGCCTCAGTCTCCCCACCTGTGTACTTTGTGTAACTTCACAGAGTTATTGGAAGAATTAAAGTAATATACGTAAAGGAATTAAAGCGTTGTGTCTGAATCAATAGCTGTTCACTTTGTATTTATCACAATTTTAAATGTTTAAGAACTTGAAAGCAAATGAAATGAATTATCTTCTAGAAGTTGTATTATCTTCCTTATTGTAAAGGTTTGGACAAATCATTTACATATTATAGTAAGATTCAAGATCATCTTATTTTAAATAATTTTAAAGCTATATCATGATTTATATTACTTTTGGGACCTTTTTGGATATTGTTAGTGTGGCCAAGCTTATTGACAAATAAATCCTTCATATGAAAATGGGAGCTTGTGAAGAACAAAGTAAGATAATTCACAATCAGATTCCCTGAACTCTCAATCCCCTGTTATACTTGATTTTAGCCATTTAAATATAACATTTTTATTTTTTAAATATTTATTTATTTATTTATTTTTGCGGCACCAGGGATCGAACTCACAACCTTGCACTTGCCAGGCAGGCGCTTAGGCTACTGAGCTAAATCCCCAGCCCAATATTACATTTTTAGAAACGTGTTTACTGACATTTAAGATATGATTGTTTATATATTTCTGTGAAAGTTAACCGAAACAACAAAAAGTTATTCTTCTATGTAATAAACTAGTTCTTATGGGTTTATGTATGTATATGATGAGGCAAATCCCTTCTCTCATTTTCCTTGGTATTGTGTTGGAACAGTTGTCACTGTATTTATTTTATGGTGATACTCAATGTTGACTAGAATAAGGTTATTGATAACCTAATACAGCACAGTAGTTAAATTTCTGACTTTTTAGTCAGATAGAATTAGATTTGAATCCCTATGCATGAATTAGGCAATACGTTTTACCTCTTTCAGCTTGCATGTATTAAAGCATATCTACATGATAGTTTGTAGACTAACATGTCTACATGATAGTCTGTTCCATTTTAGAAATATTTTTTAGCAGTTCCTGGGAGCTTATTACATTAAAAACTATTCGTAGCTAAATTCTAAAACAATCATGAAAATATGTTTTTTTAAAAAAAAAATCTGCTTACTGCCTTGCAATTTTAATAGAATCAGAGGTTTGTTGGAAAGGATCTTTATTATATAGACAAGTAGGTCTATCTTAAACCAACAGATGACAAAATACCCTGCTTTCTTCAGTGAAATACTCAGATATCTTCAGTGAAAAAAAATCCTCAAATGAACAAGCAAAGGTTTTCTCTGGGATTTTTAATAATGGTAGGTGAAATGGTTCTTTATCCTCATTTTTATGGAAGAGTGTTGTGATATGCTAAGAAGATGTTTTTCCTGGCACCGGGGATTGAACTCACGACCTTGCGCTTGCCAGGCAGGTGTTTAGGCCGCTGAGCTAGATCCCCGGCCCTGGTGTTTTTGAGACAGGGTCTCACTATGCCGTTCAGGCTGGCCTTGAGCTCACTCTGTAGCCCAGGCTGGTCTCGAACTCACAATGATCCGTCTGTCTCAGCCTCCCGAGTGCTGGGATTATAGGCGTGAGCCACCACGCCCAGCTGGTTAAATGGTTCTTTATCCTCATGTTTATGGAAGAATTTTGTAATATGTTAAAAAATACCTACTAAAGTGTTACAAATGCTTAATCATGGGTGAAAATTTTGTTCACAGCTTTTCCCACCATCGTGGCATTTACTACATCTCCATTTAGATATCCATTGGCTGGTACTAGAAATTCTTCACGTGCTGGGTGAAAAATTGAGTAAGTTTGTGGATTTCTCATATGTCCTTTTTTAAAAATTTAAACTTTAATTGCTTTTTAAAATTACACAAATCATAAGTACTTTTCTGATTTTTTAAAAAAATCAAGTACTGAATTAATAAGTTTTACTCCCTTTTTTCAGGAATGGCTTGGTCTATTTGTCTTACCATCTCTTAGTACATATGTATAGACACTTAGCTGTACTTTATTTTTGTTTCTAACTAAATGCTGTACCAGTTAGTGTGATGTTTCAGTTTTTAGAGATCTTTTCATGTTAGTGTATATTGCTCTACTTTATTCATTTAAGAGCTGCATTTTATGAATCTGGTAAAGTTCATTTAGCCTTGTCTATTTTTTGAAGATTTCCTTTTTTAAATGTTACAAATAGTATTTCACTGAACATACACATACACGTGTACACACATACACACATCTATCTACTGTCCTATACGGTAGATTCTTAGGAGTGGCACATTGTAGTTTATATCCATAACTGTGAGTATGCCTTTACTTCATGTTTTTAGCAATGATGACATTATTGTTTTTATTTTTGTCAACTTTTTTATTTTGTGATTTTTGGTTTTTAGTGAATTTGAACATTACATATTTTTATTACCTATTTATGTTTTCTTAGCTCTTCATTATTTTTTGCACATTATTATTTTTTTTAATGGGACTTTATGCTGTGACTAACAATCCTTTCTTTCATTGTTGCCTTTGTACTTCTTTTTTTTCATCCTTATGAGACAGGGTCTCACTATGCAGTTCAGGCTGGCCTTGAGCTCACTTTGTAGCCCAGGCTGGCCTCCAACTCACAAGGATCCTCCTACCTCAGCCTCCCAAGTACTATGATTACAGGCGTGAGCCACCATGCTAAGCTGTCTTACACTTCTTCGTCTTGCTGTTTGGCATCTTTATGTTCCTTTACCAAACTATTAGGTTGTAAAGACATGTGTTGCCTGAACACCTGCTTTTTAGTTCTTAATAAATTTTAGTATATGTGCTGCCAAAACGAGCTCTCTTAATACATTTTAAAAGTGCACACATACATATATGTATGTGTAAATTCATAAGCACACAGACATAAAGGTATATGTAGATTTATAATTTCTTCTCATTGTGACTACTTTTCACAGTAATTTCTAACAATACTCAAGGGAAGATTTCACTGTGATACAGGTACAAATTTTGCTTATTACTTTGTTTCAAACAATTAAGTGTGGTCACTTAAGAATAATGTTTTAAAAGCTTTTTGGTTAGAACTGTAGTTGAAGATTTCCTAGTATTTCCTGTCTTGTTTTGAAGTGATATAACATTAATGATTTTCAAAGATACTTATTAATGAAAGTTAAACAGAACTTAAAGAGAAGTTTATTGGATTGGAAATAAGAATTTGGAAATGTTTTCACATGTTTCAGGGCTCATATAAAGTGATCACTGTCAAATTCAACTTGTATTTGTAAAAAAAATTTTTTTTTTGGCACCAGGGATCAAACTCATGACCTTGCACTTGCCAGGCAGGCACTTAGGCCACTGAGCTAAATCTGTAGTTGTAAAAATATTTTTTAAGCTGTGTATTTCACTTTTATCACAATTAAAGGTCAACACTCATTTTCCTCCCCTTCTGAATTCAAATAAAATGTCATGTACTTTTAAGAGAATATATTTCATTACATTTTCAGAACAAGCTGTATATGGTCATCAGTTTATCAGTCTGGCAGGTGACAATTTAACCAATGTCAGCCTATTTGAAGAACATTGTGAAAATCTTTTATGTGGTTTAATAAGCCTGTCACTCAAGAGGTATGAAAAGGTAATGCTTTAAAAGTTACTTATATTTTTGAAAATGACAGTAGTCAGTTCTTATTTTGTATGATTTGATCTTAAGAATTTAATATGATTTACTTGTTCTTTTAATTTTCTATTTAGTTGCTATTATTTGTAAACAAATAGAATTTTGATTTAAACATTTACAACAAGCCAGAATTAAAGTTGTTTTTTAAATGGTACATAGAAGCAAAAATTGTACATATCTATGATGTAAAAGTTGATGTTTCAATACATGTATATATTGTGTAATGTTGTAATGAGGCTAAGCGTGTCTTTTTCTGAAACATTTATCATTTGTTTATGGTAAAAACTTTCAAATTTTTTTTGTAGGCTAGATTTTTGAAACATACATTACATTATTGCTATATATAGGCACCCATCTGTGCCATACCACATCACAACTTTTTGCTTGTATCCATTGATGAACCTTTCCCCATCTCACTCTTCATCTCTTCTCCCCAGCCTCCAGTAACCACCATGCTACTATCAGCTTCTATGAGAGCAGTTGTTTTAGATGTAACAGAGAGATCTTACCACATTTTTCTTCTGTGCTTGGCGTTTTTCGCTTAACATAATGATCTGCAGTTCCATCCATATCATCACTAAGGACAAAATTTCATTCTTTTTCAAGGCTGATAAGATTTATTGTGTACATGTATTGTGTTCACTCATCAATTGATGGAAACTTAGGTTGTCCATCTTGATCATTGTGAATAGTCCATAGTGAAACTGAGAGTGCAAATGTCTCAACATATTGCTTTCATTTCCTTAGTTTATATACCCAGTGGTGGGATTGCTAGGTCATGTGGTAATTTAATTCTTTGACAAATTCCCATACTAATTTCAATAATAGCTGTAATAATTTTCATTCCCACTAACTGTGTATGTGTTCCCTTTTCTCCACATCTTTGTTAACACTTTTTTTTTTTTTTTTAAGTGCTGAGAATCAAATTCAGGGCCTCACAAGACTTCGCAGTACTCTTAACACTAAGTTATATCCCCAGCCCGTTTTAGTCTTTTTGGTAATAGCCATTATTACTGGCGTGAGGTGATAGGTGATATCTCATTGTGGTTTCAATTTGCATTTCCCTGATGAGTAATAATAATGAGCATTTTTCATACTCCATTTGACCATTTATATATCTTTTTTGAAAAATAGGTCTATTGCCTGTTTTTAAATTGGATTATATTCTAGCACTTTTGAGGGCTTTTCTTCCTTTTTTCCAATTCTTATTTATTTGTACGTATTTATAGTACATATTGATTACACTCCATTTGAAAAGCTGGTGTATGTACAGAACTCCTTTTTCATCCGTTTCCCTCTCCTCTCCTTGTATCTCTTGGTGTCCTTCCCTTTGTTAATTTTTTTTTTTTCTTTTTTGTTTTTTTCCTAGACAAAAGTCTGACTAAGCAGTTCAGGCTGGTCTTGAACTTGCTGTGTAACCCAGGCTGGCCTTGAACTAGCAGTGTTCCTCCTGCCACATCCTCCCAAGTGCATCACCATGCCTGGCTGTCCCCTTCTCTTTTACAAATGATCTATCTTCCTTTTTCATACTGTCTTTTTATTTTGTTCTTTATATTTTGGGTTTCTCGTAAGAGAAAGCATACCATATTTAAACTTGTGTGCCTGATTTATTTTACTTAACGTTATGGTCTCAAGCTACAAATGACTCAAGTTTATCCTTTATGACATAATAATACTTCATTGGATATAAATGCCACATTTTCTTTGTCCATTCATTTATTGGTGGATATTTCTGGCTACTTCCAAGATTTCGCTATTATGAATTGTGCTGCTATAGTCATGAGTATGCGTATAGTTTTGGAATACGATGTCTTTAACTCTTTTGAGAAGGTATCCAGAAGGAGAATATCTAGGTCAAATGGAACTTCTAGTTTTAGGTTTTTGAAGAATCTTCATCCTAATTTCCATACTGGTTGTTTAGTGTACATTTCCACCAACAATATAGAAATGTTCCCTTTTCCCCACAGCCTTGTCAGCATTTGTTATTATTTGATTTTTGATGATGGCCATTCTTTGTGGAATAAGATAGAATCTCAGTTGTGGTTTAACTTGCATTTCTCTAATAGCAAGAATTGCTGAACTTTTTTTATGTTTTTCTTGGCCAGTTGTACTTCATTGAAGAAGTGTTTCTTCATTTGCCCAGTTTTGCATTAGGCCTTTTCTTTTTTCTTTTTTTAGTTTTTTATATATTTTAGATATTAGTCTTTTTTTTTTTTTAAGATATTAGTCTTATGTCTGAGAAGTAACTGGGAACATCATTTTCCCATTTCATCAGTTGACTCTTCAACCTACTGGCAGTTTGATGTGCTGTGAAGAAGCTTTTTTTTTAATTTAATATAATCTCATTTGTTGATTCTTTATGTTATTTCTTAGGAAATTGGGATTCTGCTCCGAAGGTCTTTGCCTATGCCTATATCTTCTAGAGTTTTGCATATTTTACTTCCAGCCAGTTCTCTTTTAATATCTAGGTCTTTGATCCATTTTAGTTTTATTTTAATGCATGGTGAGAGATATGGGCCTAGATTCAATCTTTAGCATGTGGCTAATCAGTTTTCCCAGTGGTATTAATTAAAGCGGCTATCTTTTTTTCAGTGTATGTCATTGGCCCCTTCGTCAAAGTAAGATTTCTTAGTATCCTTGGATTGTTTCCGTAGCCTCTATTCTGTTTTATAGATCTGAGTTTCCTTTGGGCACGGGTGGCTCACTCCCTACCTACCTACTACTGTTTTTTTTTTTTCTCTCTCCACTGCCTAGCATTTAGTATGTGTTAAATTCACTTTCTTGAATGAATGATCTGTAAGAGAAGAATGTTATATAATATTTATTGGAAGAAATGCTAGTGAAGAGGAGAGACAGGAGTTGGGGGAGAAAGATGAGAAAGCCCACCTTTGAGGTTTTTTTTTTCTTTAAGTAAAGTTTCTCTTTCCATCCTATCAAGAATAAATAAAAGCAACTTGAAGTTCAACATTGACTCAATTAAGAGTTACTAGCTCTTTAATCTATTAGATTGCTATTAATGTAATAATAAAATAAGCAAATACGTAATAGTTACTTGGTAAATTTAAGGAAAGATTTCATTTTATTTTCATTTACATCTAGACTCATTGATAACTTGTGTTTTTTTTTTTTTATTAGTATGTGTTTGCAGTACAGGAAATTTATATGCAGCTTAACAAGTAGGTGCATATACATCACTCAGCTCAATTCTTTTCAGATTCCTGTCCCTTTCCACCCACCTCCTTCCTTTTATCTCTATATCTCCTTTCCCTATTTTCATTCCTATTGTTCTTATTTTCAGTTAGTGTTTATGACATACAATGTTTACCTCCATGGTGAGTATTTGGTAGCTGTACATGAAACATTGTGTCTCTTTTTTCTTTCTCTTCCTTCCTTCTCCTGCCTTCAGCATCCTGAATCCTTTCCCATTTGCAAAAAAAATCTGTCTTTGTATTTCCTTCTATCCATCCTTTATTTTGCTCTTTATTTGTACTTTGCCTTACTCAAGTGAGAGATGGCAGGGTGTTATTTAACCTTAGATGTCTGATTTACTTCACTCAACATTATATTTTCTAGGCACATCCATTTTCTTCATCTGTATACTTCTTTATAGCTTGATAGTACTCCTTTTTGTGTAGATACTGCATTTTTTTATCCATTCATCTGTAATGGACATAGGCTGTTTCTAGGTGTTAGCTATTATGAATTGTGCTGCTGTAAACATTGGTGTGCATGTAGGTAACTTCTCTATTTTTTATGTAACTGCATTTATTATAAATATTTAATGGAGACATTGATTTAACATGCTATCAATGGGGCTGTGTATGCATGAGTGTCCCATCAGGCCCCTTGTACCACCCAGTGGGACTGCCCCGTGCCACCCAGTGGGATAGTCAGACATTTACCACCAGTGGTTCAAGCCCATGTGAACATGTTAACGTGCAGCATGGTATGTTCCTTTTCAAAAAGTGGAAATTTGTAAATTACTATCTCTTATTTCAATTTACAAGTGTAAACTCTACTTATGTATAATAATTAGTAAGTTAACCAGGTATGATACAGTAATGTTATTTTAATACAACTTATTTATTTTATTTATTGTACTTAGCTATATATATTTATCATCTGCAACATGATGTTTTAAACATGTATATGTTACGGAATGGCTCGATTTATGTAAGCAACATGTACATTACTTCGTGTACTTAAAATCATTTTTTCTAGTAGAACGTGAATGCAATATATTGTTCACTGAAGTCACCATTTTGTGTCATAGATTTGTTGAACTTCTCTTACCTACTGGAAATTCAGTACCTTTGAGAGTATCCTGTTTTCATCTGTAGCTCCTGATACCCACTGTTGTACTGTTTCTATAATTTCAGTCTTTTTAGAATTCACATGTCAGTGAGATCATGTGGTATTTGTCTTTCTGTGCATGGCTTATTTTATTTCACATAAAGTTCTCCAGCTTTCTTCATTCATAGTGGTGCAAATAGCAGATTTCCTATTTTAAAAGATAGAATAGTATTTCTTTGTCTATATATCCCACATTTTGTTTATTCATTCATCCACTAATGTATAATTAGGTTGACTTTTTCTTGACTGTGCCTACAATGAACATAGAAATATAGATATTTCTTTACATACTGATTTCATTTCTGTTAGACAGATACTCAGAAGTGGGATTGCTGTATCATAAGATAGTTCTATTTTTAATTTTTGAGAAACCTTCATACTGTATTCCATGATGGATATTTACATTCCCACAGATGTGATATGAGGTCTTACCCACTTTTATTTCACATTTCTGTGATGACTAGTGATGTGTTTTTTCAATATACTTCTTGGTCAGAATTTCTCTTTAGGTCCTTTGCTCAGTTTTTAATCTGGTTGTTTTCATGCTATTGAGTGAATTGTTTGTATTTCTTATATACACCTTCTCAGATATAAACTTGCAAATATTTTCCACTGTTCCATAGATTTTGTCTTTACTTTGTTTTCTTTCCTGAGCAGATTGTTGCTTTTTTAGTTTAACATAATTCAGTGTGTCTGTTTTCATTTTGTCATCTGTGCTTTTGACATGGTATCTTGGAAATCATTGCCCAGACCAGTGTCACCAAATTTTTTCTCCCTTAATAGTAATTTTATAGTTTCATGTCTTAAAAAGTCCTTAGTCCATTTTGAGTTGATTATTGTATATGGTGTTAGGTAAGCATCAAAAGTCACTGTTCTGCACACACATAAATTTTCTCAACAATATTTCTTGAAGAGATTATCCTTTCCCCCATGGTGTGTTCTTGTATCTTTATCCAGTTTGTAAGCTTGTTTCTGGAGATTCTGTTCATTTCTCCTCTTTATGTCAATACATACTGTTTGATTATTATAGTTTTATAGTGTACTTCAAAGTCAGAGTTCAATAGTATTAGTTTTTGTTGTTTACTCCAAAATACTTCGGCCGTTCAGGGTTTTTTGTGGTTCTGTGCAAATATTCAAACTGTGTTTTTTTCTATTTTTATGAAAAATCTTATTTTCATAGGGATTGTATTAAATCTGTTGGATACCTTGGACAATTGAACATTTTAACAGTGTTTCTTCCAGTTCATGAACACAGGGTATCTTTCCATTTATTTGTGTTTTCTTTAGTTTCTTTCATAGTTTTATAGTTTTCAGCATGTTTATAGTTTATAGTTTTCTGCATGTAACTTCTCACTTCCTTGGTTACATTTATTCTTAATTATTTCTGCTTGGTAGCTATTATGAATGGGATCATTTTATTGATTTCTTTTTTGGATGATTTGATATTAGTATATTGAAACTATATAGTTGATTTGTATCCTTTATTTTTACTGCATTTGTTTATTCTAAAATATTTTGAAGGATTTTTAAGGGTTTTCTATATATAAGAGCACATCATTTAGAAATGGAAATAATTTAACACCTTCCTTTCAAATTGAGATGACTTTTATTTCTTTCTCTTGATTAATTGCTCTGACTAGGATTTCTAGTAATATCTTAACAGTTTTTTTACAGTGTTTTTTGTTAGAAATGTATACATAACAGGTGAAATATTGAATACTTTATGAATTTTACTCATCTGTACTTGGAAATATTTATATTAGCTATAGATGGTCAGAATATTTTACAGAAATGATAAATAATTTGTGAATTGCTTAATTCACATATGAATTCCTATTATTATACTTTGTAAAGTTGTTTTCTTTTTTACACTGAATAGCAATTTATTTGGTAATCTTTTCACTAGAAGAGTTTGTGCTTAGGGTAGGGGCAACTAAATGAGTTAGATTTCAGTAAGTGAACAGTACCCTGAGGTTCTGTCTAGCTTACCTCCTGTTTTTATTGATAAAATTTTCACTGAAACAAAGCCCTATTTCTTTCACCTCTTGTCTATGGTTGCTGTTGTACTGCCATCTTAAATATTTTTCTTTTTTTTTGGTACCGGGGATCAAACTCATGACCTTGTGCTTGCCAGGCAGGCGCTTGTGCTGGTGAGCTAAACCCCCGGCCCCTTAAATATTTACTATTTGTTCATCTAATATTTACAAGAAAAGTTTGTTGAACATTGGACTTAATGTATAAAGCAAAAGTTATTGTTCATTTGCTTGTTCTTTTTTAAGTCAAAAATCAAATTCTGTATTTTTTGTTTTAGAAAAGAAATTGATTTTAAAAGTTAAATGACATTTTCATAAAAAGTTTCATGTAAATTAGAATTTTTTTTCAAAGTAATTCTTTTAAAACAGTGAGATAAATGGTATGTAAAATTTTAATTACTTGTAAATAATTTCTTTTGGTGCTTTTCACAGGTTAGACCTTCTGAAGCATTATTGAGTGATCATTGTCCTTGTTCATGCATAAAAGAATTATGGGTTCTACTTATACATGTCCTAGACCACAGACATAAATGGTCTCTCTCAGAAGTAAGTTGGAAAATTAATGTTTAGTAATAAATGACTCTTACGTTGAATTTATTCAATGCCTTGGGCAAGAAAATCTTAAATTCCTTCTTTGTAGGAAGGCAATAACAACCACCAAACAACATTAACTGAGTGCCAACTACTTTATTTTTTAATCTAAACTTAATAAGAAAAGTATTGAAGTCCAAAATTTGATTCTTGTATTTCTCAAGTTCTTTTTTTTGTTCTGTCAGAAATGTTTTAGGTTAAAATATTTAATACCTTTTAGTAATCCAGAAAACATTTTAGTCAGAAGATATGGCAGACTTAGAAGATTTCAGGTGAAGTAAGCCACAGACCTCTATTCTGCAATTTTATAGCATTATAATTCACTGGGGAGAAAAGAGAAATACAAAAGGGAAAATGGAAAAATTTCTTTCATTTTATTTTGAATTAGGTCTTCAGAATAGGACTTTATCTTACTTTTAAGTATTATAGATTATTGAAAAACAGATATTTATAGGGCAAAACACATACCAAAAAATCCACTGAGAAATGGTACTAAAAATCATTTATATTATATGAAAAAGGATTTTGGATTTTTTTCATGGAGTTTTGGATTATGTATTTCATAATTTAGAGTTGGATTTTTTAATCTAATTTTATTATTTATTTTGTACGTGTATGTACCTATATTCACAAGAAACTTGTGTTTTGATATAAAAACATGAATTTAGATCTTAAATTTTTAAGTACAACTGTATTTTTGCAGACTGACAAGTGCTATATTCATTTTGAGTTATTTAACAGCAGATACCTAACTACAGTGTTTGTTCTTTTTGAGTAAGATTTTTTTGCTCCTTGCACTTTGGTCTCTCAGAGTAGGCTATAGCTTTCTAAGTGAAATTTAGGTGTTACAAAGTCTTAGGAGTCTGTTGCTTTTGATTATTTGATAGGTTTTTTTTTTAAACCCCTTTGACATGGTAAACATAAATGTTTCCATTTTCTATAAATATTACTTTATGAGAATTTTATAGTTCTTTAGAATTATTTCAAAAAGTCCAGTCTTGAAATGTAAACCACATGTAGCTAATGTGGTTATGTTCATCCTGTTGCCAGTAGCCCTTTTTTTTTTAACATTTAAACAAAAATAGGTTCAATATAAAATATTAAGTTGCAGAAATTTACACAGTAATATGTATTGTTAAATGATTTGCATACTCTTCATTTTACTTGGTAACTAGAAGTTTTTTTAAATAGTGAAAGTCTAAGGTCATTTCATTTTTTTAAATTACAACTAGGTAAGTTATATTATTGGCAGATTTGGGAGGCTGTTTTGATACTCAAAATAGCAATTTTCATCCTGAGAGTAAGATGGTTTGAACTTCTTGCCAAAAATAATCTAATCATGTTGGATATCATGTAACAAACATATTAAATGTGCCGGTAAGCAAGTAAAGTAAAAATACAGGGACTAAGTATTAAATGTAGGTGAGGTCTCAGTTATCTGAACAGGATAGCTGCTTTATAACCTTCGAGGTTGTTGAACTGTCTAAATTTGTCTTTCATGGATTATAGTGTACATGAGCAGAAGAAAAAGCTCAAGGTTAACTTGAGTTGGTAGCCCACCAATATGCCAACTGTCCATAAAGCTGGAGACCCAAAAATAAGAACTAGAAACTTAACTTTTAAGGAATAGTGTCTGTCCATAACTGTGGTATTTTGCAAAGGGTTAAAATTTTTTTTTATGTACTATCTATTATTGTAATCCAGAATTTATGCAGATTTATAGCCTGAGTTCATATTACCTGTATTTTATTTAAAAATTCAGCCCATTGATTTCTAAATGGCCAAAGATGAGTGGATATCTAAATTCATTTCTTCCACATAACTTTCCCAGAAAATATAGAACAAGATCTAAAACGTCCACCTAACATGCTGATTACATAACTAGAAAATAGAACTGCTCAGGTCTGTAAATTTCAAAAAGCAAAAATCACCAAAGCTCCTACCACAACTCTTTTCTAAACAAGCAGAGTTGGTCTGGCAGAAGAGAGCTAACTGTGATCATAAAGTTGATCTAAAGCAATTGCCAGTGTGGGAAAATACCGAGTAAGTTTTTTTGTAGATCTGAGAACTGACTATCGAGATAAGATATGATTATGCATGAAGAGAAAGTGTTTGAAGAGAGAGGGAGAAAAGGCAGAAAGGAAGTAGTGGTAACATTTGGTGATTGGAAAGTGAAGAGATCAAGAAGCAAAAATTTAGGTTTAAAGAAGGTAAATTATGTACAGGAATGGATGTGATCATTATGTGTAACTAAAATGTATCAATAAATTTAATTAATTTTAAAAAATTTAGGTTTTGTAAAACAAAATACCACTATCATTTAAAAAAAAGAATCTCAGAGTTCGTACTGACTTTCCCACCACCACCACCACCACCACCACTTAAAGAAAAGATAAAAGAAAATCCAAGAAACGAACAGTCTTTTGGTACCTTACAGAAGAGTATGGCCCTGAACCAGGAGTCTTTTCAACTAATCTGCATTTACAAACTGAAAAGAATAAAGCTAAATAAACTTGTACAAAGTAAGTAGAAGAAAACAAAAAACAGAATTAATCCAGCTGATAAAACTCTCTTCCCCAGAAACACCTATAAAGCAGGTAAAAATTTAAGACAACTTTATAGAGCTAGAAAATCTGACAGATACCATCATAATGAAGTAATAAAAATTTGGTCAGTAAAGGACAAAGCGATATCATATATCCCCAATATGATGAATTAAAAGAATAAAAATATTTCTATGACTTTGTTGACAAAAATGTTTAATTAGAAATATCAGTTGTCAAATATGAATAACTGACCTTTGCTCTTTAAAAGCGTCAAGGTTATAAATGATAAAATCTGAGAAATTGTTGCAGATTAACATTAAAAGAAGCACATGGTAGCTAAATGCAGCTTATAATTGCCTCATAATGGTGTAGGAGGGAAATTTTGATAATTTGATAATGCCATTGTTATGTGCAATATAGTAGACAAAGAGGAACTATCAGAGTGGTTGAGTGGCACAGAGAGTTAGGCATGAAATATGTTGTGAAGTTTACATCTAGTTGTAGTTACAAGGGGGAAAGGAGTAAAAGGAAATAAATATTTGAAGAAAAAAGGAAAATGAAAGCTAATCAGATCGAGAAACACAGTGAACCATTTAAAGTTTGTAAAAGAAAAATGCACTGCGATGCATTTGAAATTGTAAAATATTGAAGACAAACATTCAATTTATCAGGTAGAAAAAATTTCAGGGTGAAAATTAGATGGGCAGGTGACTTCACAACAGCTTTGGAGACCAGGGGAATACTGTCTTCATTGTACTAAAACAAAATGTCAAAAAGACTCTTGAATATATAAAGTGGACACTCGAAATTCTGAGGGGTTACACTCCTAGAGCACCCATGAATTTTGAAAAACTGCGAATTTCAGACATGGTCAGCAAAATGCCTATATGTATCTATTTGTATAGTGTGTTTCCTGCAGTTATGTAATTTAATTTAATACTGTATTAATAAAGGCTTAGCAGGTGCAGGGTGTTTTGGCGGCATCTTAGGGATCTTAGGGCTTAAGAACGAAACTGAGAACACTGGAGATAGCTGTAGGCTGTACAGCAACCTGTTATGATGCAGGAATGCTGGCACATCTGCCAGAGATGGCTTACAGGGCCACAGCTAATCAACAGCAAGGAGAACTGAGTAATGCTCTCCAGTTGGCTTCTTGCAAACCTTCAGCCAAAACAACAGTTGTGAAGGACATTTGTGATTTCTGCGATGTGGGATTTCTGAGAACAATTATTAGTTAGATAATAAGGAAAAATCCTGAATGACTAAGGCCAGGAACTCTGAATCATGACTTCACAAAGTTATACTATACTGTTATTTCTAAGGTCATCAGCCCTGAAAGAAGAGGACATGCTGTCAAGCTATTGAAGGGGGACAATATTCAACTCAAGATGTTGATGGATATAATAGGTATAGAAATGAAAATATTGTATAAGACAGTGGATTTAAAACTAAATTTAGTAGCCATTACCTGTAAATGAACTACTAAAAGCTGTATTGTATTTAAAAGATCTATTTACAAAAGACCTATTTAAAACACAAAATACATAAGGCTTATAACTGATAGAAAAGATACGAGAATGGTGATGTATTAAACTAATACTGGAAAAATTAAGCTTTAAAGCAAAATTTTAATTTTTTATTGATAAAAAATTCAGTTTAGGACAATAATTTCTAATGTAGGTAGTAATGTGTTAAATATAGAAAATAAAAATTGATAGAATTTCAAAGAGAACTATACAAAGATTGGAGTATATTTCTAAATTTGTAGGTGAAAGAAAAGCTAATAGAAATTATAAAATCTTTTGATGTAAATGATAACTAAGTACAAGTTAAATCTTTTATGAAAGAAAAGAATACTAAAAATATGAGCATGACTTCAAATTCTATAGACATTAAAAGCTAAGAGAATTTGCCAACAATTTTATAACTAATAACTTTCATATTTACATGTAATACCCAGAAAGAAATTTACTAAAACTCATGAAGTATTCAGCAATACTAGATTGGTTGAAAGGTTTACTATACAGTTATGCATTGAAATATTCCAGTGAACTATGGTGATATTGATATGAGTGAAATCAAAAACATGATGTTGAGCAAAAAGATCAAGTTATTAAAGAACATAAATAAATCACTTAAGAATACAAGCATGCATTAAGAAAAGCACAAAAATATAGTAGGTGAATCTGAGCAGTATGTAATGCAGGCTTGCTGACTTACCTAACTGTGGCAAGCCTTTAAAACCAAGGGACTGATTCATCATGAAAGTCAGGATAATTGTTATCACTGGATGGGACAAGATGTTACTTGGGGGACATGTAGGATGTTTCTTTTTTTTTTATTTTTTTTTTATTTTAAAGATAGTAAAATCCAACAAAACAAAACAATAAATCCAATCAAAACACAGCAGTGAAATTGGTACAGAATATCAAAGCAGGGTAATGGGAAAACAACAATGGCTACTATAGTATATCTTGTTATCTTCACAGTTTTCCATTCCATCAGTTATAGCAAAGTTAGATCAAAACAAAACAGAATAAAACCAATCAAAACATAATATTGAGTAAAGCAAAAAAATAAAAATTACTAAGAATAAAACAAAACAGCGAGAATATTATTAGACTTTAAAAACAAGATAGAAAAAACCCCCCATATTTACCATATTGCGTACTGTTATCCTTCCTGTGCATGCTCAGACTGTCAACTCCATGCCTGTAAATTCAACCTAACAATACAATCCTTCAGGTGCTTTTTGTACCTCAGTTGCTATCAGCTCAGGCTGACCTCCAAACCTGCTGGTGGCTTATGGGGTGAGAGGGTTTGGTGATTTTCAGCCTGCATGCCAGTAGGCTTACAGGAGCCACTGACGTTTTCTCTTCCTGAGTCCCCCACGGTCTGCGCAGCTTACCAGAAAGGCTACCTGGTTGGATCTGTGATCAGCTCCTCCCAGTCCCAGCATGGCAGATTCTTGGGAGTTGCTGACTTTTCCTTGTCTTCCTGGGTCCCACATGGTCTGCACAGCTTACCAGAAAGGCTG
>RJWT010020275.1:0-18004 GCA_004365215.1 Cuniculus paca
CTCCCCTCCTCCTTTTCTCCCTTCTTCCCCTGCCATTTCACCAAGCAGCTTTGGCAAAGAGTTTAGAGAAGATTGTAGTGACCCAGGCACACCGCCTCCTTTTCTCTTCCACCCTGGCCCAGTTTCCCCTGCACTGCTCTAGCCCACAAGATGTGCACAAGACTTCTGCCCGGGACATTTATCTGAGGACACTAGGTTCCTTGACCCTCAATCGCATTCTGTGCCATCAGACACGTCATTCCCTCCGGGCTCAGTGACACACTCCAGCCAGCCTGCTGAGGAAGCCAGGAGACGGGACAGACCTTGGTTCTCCCGAACCAAACACTATTCAAATGAGCAGAGTGAGCCCACATTTCTCCCCAGCCCCTGGACAGGCAGCCTGCCCCCTCCCCACCCCTAACATGGAACTTCCAGGTCACAGCATGTGCCAGCTCCTGACTCAGAGATGTAGCACATAGTGCCCTACATCCTACTCCTCTTCCTAGGACCCGCAGGAACCCAGGAAATGGAGATGCTCCTGCATGAGACAAAGAACATATTTCCCTCCACTCCTGATTGACACTCATTCATTCATTCACTCATTCATTCATTCAATGCACTTGCTCTAAGCAACGCCTCTATGCCAACCCTGGGCAGGACAGAGAAGGGGACACAGCATTGACTGAAGCGTCCCAGTCTTGCCCTCTTCAATCTCACAGCCTAGTGTGGGAGAGAGAACTCATGCCATTGATGACCCAGAATAGTCAGGGCTGGAATGGGGAAGTCCAGAGGGTGGTGGGAACCCAGACAGCACAGGGAGCTCAGGAAGGTCAGGAAGGGTGGCTTGGAGGAGACGCTAACAATGAGCGGGAAGGAGCTGGGTAGAGAGCAGGGCAGGGCACCCGGGAGGAAGAAACTGCACATTCAGAGGCCAAGAAACAGGTGAGAAATGACGGTGGAGGGACAGAACACACAAAAAGTGCCCCCTTCTTGGTGATGGGTCCCAGAGCCCCAGATTCAGTCCTTTTGGGGTCTTTCATAGGGAAGTGAAGCCCCAGAAAGAGGCACACACTTGGCCAAAACCACGCAGGCTCTTGCCCAGCTGGATCTCCCTAGTGATTCTAAAACCCCTTCCGATTTTGAACATTTCTGTGAAGCTCTGGTCCCAGTTCCCAGGAGAAAAGCACACACATACACACACAGGGCTGTCTGTCTTGTTAATTTTTATTGATCTGTAACATACTTGCACTAAAGTGCAAAACCTTAAGTGCCTACTTAGTAAATATATTAAAATCATAAAAACAAAACTGCAGTGATTTATGCCCCCAGCACACGTGCTCACACACACACACACACGCACACACAAACACAGAGAACTAATCACCCCAAGAGCCCCAAATTTAGCACAGGGTGGCATAATTGTTATGAGCACAGACTCGGAAGCCACAGCCCAGGGCTACAAGTCCTGATGTTTCTGCACTGGCAAAGTGAACTTGGACAAAGCCCAAGCCTTCTCTGCGATTCGGTGTCCTTCGCCAGGGAAGCAGGGAGGTGAATACTGCCCACCTCGTACATCACAGGAACAAACAGAAATGAAGAGAATGGTGCCTGGTGCTTAGTGTTATGTAACCACCAGCTGTTATCATGAGGGACTTTTTCAGGGTTTAACTGCCCCCGCCCCGCAAAAGCCCCTATGCACCCCAGGTTAAGAACTGCAAGAGGGTGGGAGGTTAACAGACTTCCTCTGTTGGAAGGAAGCTTCCAGAGATGGAGAGCAAACCTGGCCACTTGAGCCAGGTTCTCCCTGGGGCTTCCCCTTCCCCCTCCACGCCCCCCTGGTTCCTAGCCTGACCCACACCCTTTCCTATTTACACCCAGACGGAGGCAGCCTGAGCACTGACTCACCCTTGGCTCAGACCAAGCCATTGTTCTGGGGTGGAGGGGACTAACATGAGGATGGTGCCCCAGAGAGGGTGGGTGCTGTCAACTACACAAGTGGCCCACCGTGACACCCAGACTCACAGGAAGGCTGGCATGCTCGACTGAGAGATGGCAAGCAAGGAAGGGGTCAGGGTTGTAGCACCAGCACACTGCACTGAAGAGCTTGTGGGACAATGACACTCAGCGCCAAATGTCCTAGACACGTGGCCACGGGGCCTGGCATACTTTCAAGACCTTTTCCAGACCCAGAGAGCTAACTGGCTCTTGCAAACAAAGTCACTCCCAGGAAGATAGACACACTCAGACATTACACATCAGACACGCCCAGGGTCACCTAGGCACTCGCATCCTCACACGGGCCAGTCTTGGCGGGCCCTTCTTTGTCTCGCTGTAGTATATACTCTCAGACACACACACGCGCACACACGCACACACACACAACCCCCTGCGGTCCAGTCTCCCATCCTGACATTTGAGTCTGCCTGTCTCTGTGTGTTTCTCCTTTCCCTATGCCAGTCAGAGGGTCGTGTCTGCTTCCTACACATACCACGCACCAGTCACCCCGAGAGCCTGGAGCACCCCACGGTGGGCGATGTCTCATAGGCACACACACCGTCGATGAGTGGTAGTCATCACATGGCTTCAGTGCCACTTGGTGAGACTCTGTGTTTCTTTCTCTCAAACTCGTAATTACACACTCAGGTCGCTCTTACAAACAGCACCCGTAGCCTCGCTCATCACAGTGTTACCAATGTCTTTCCCGCACACCGGTGCCCACAAACCCATGACTAGAATCTCTGTGTCAGGGTGTTCTGTGTCTACTGAAGTGCCCCCAACCCCCCACCGCCACTCTTTCTTTTATACATACAAACACCGATTACGGTTATCTAGCTAGCCCTGACCAAGGGCACGCGAACGTGCATGGACTCCGCTCACTCCAAGCAGCCTCACAGGTACACACACACACACACACACACACACACACACACACAGGTCCCGGCGGAGTCTTTTCCACACACATGTATCCCGCACCACCCAGCTTCTCTCGCCTGTGCCCCACCCCCAACACATACAGAACTGTGGAGGATTCCAGATCAGAAGTGCAGTCGGTAGCTAGTAGAGATCCAGCAAAGGCAGCTTCCCAGCCTCCCTTCCCAGTCCCTCAGTCCCCACTCCAAGAGTTCCCTTTAACCCATCTTACTCTCCCCTCTCCGCACCCCTGCCCTCCCCCCAACCCACAGCCCTCCATCTGGTGGGTCCGGGCAGGCGCTCAGACCTCTCTTCTCCCTCCCCCATCCCCCAGCCCTTCCCCATCCTCTCCAAAAGCCCAGAGGCCAGCGCTGCAGGCTTTCAGGGATTGCCATGGCAACAGGGCCTCGTCCCTCATCCCCCTGGGGGTGGGCTGAAGACCTGGCCAGCCAGACCGATAAGGGGGTTCCAGTTACTGTGGCAACCATTGCAGGCCTGAGCACTCTGCTTCTCGAAGGGGGGGTGGTGGTGAATGAATGGTTGCCAAAGCAACCAAGGAGCCCGAAAGAACTGGGAAGAAGCAGCTGAGCCTGGTCTGCCCTGCCCAGGGCTACTGCGGGCATCGCAATACACTTAAACATCATTCTTCTATCCCCTCCTCCAGGGTTGTTTTAGGGGAGGGAGGTAAAGTGCAGATTATGAAACAGGGATTCCACTCATTCTCCCAGCTGCCCATTCTGGCTTGAGTACGCATGCCAGCTTGCCCAGACTCACTGTGTGCCCTCCAGCCACTCGCCAGACCTCAGTTTTCCCCTTCCATTAAATGGGGCCTGTCTCTCAGGAATGTCCCCATTCCTGCCTGATGAGTATGCCCTGTCTCTCCCTTGCTCAACAGGAACCACAGAACGGGTATGCCTAGTACAGGGCACAGCAGAGGCCTTGAATGCTGTGCACAGCTTTATTGCCGAGAAGGTCCGAGAAATCCCTCAAGCGATGACCAAGCCTGAGGTGGTCAACATCCTTCAACCCCAAACCACGATGAACCCCGACAGAGCCAAGCAGGTCAGCTGGGGCACACAGTGGGTTGCTGTAAAACTGAAGAGGTTCAGGAGGGGACACTCCTCCTGAATGCTTACATAGGGTTCAGTGGGACAATGCTAAGTTTATCAAATACATGTTAGTGGTTAATATTAGTGTTAGGGAGTCAGCCCTCTTAGTCTAGAAAGCACTCCAGACTACTTGGAATGGGCTTGATTCAGAGGGAGTGAAAAATTTGGCCCAGACCCTCCCACTCATCCATCCTTCTCGGAGATTCCCTAGATCTTCCTCTCCCTTCCACTTCATCCCATTGTCTCTCTGAGCGACCTGCCTCTCACTTCCTGTACTCACCGGAAGTGACTTCACTGACAGCCCAGCCACTCCAGAAGAGATTAGAAATGGCCTCTTACCTTCCCTCCCCCATAATCACCATTATGCGAATAGAGGTGGTGTTTCTTTAGCGCAAGAGGGGACGGGTCCTTAGCCTACTCAACCCTCTCCAAAAAGGGATGGGACAGGGCAGTACTCCTTCGTTGCCTCAGCTACGGGGAAGCGGTTGGTGTAGGGGCGTGGTAGGAATCGAAACAATCGCTTTCCAGGACTCTGAGGTTGCCATGACGACGATGCGCGTCGCACAGGTGGGCTCTAGGCAAAGCCCCAGGTTTTGCAGTCCTGACCCAGTAAGGAGCAGTGGTAGGAAAAGGCGGGATGGCGGCGCTAGCTTCTCATTTCTTCTGCCCTCCTCATTCCTCATGTACGTGCGCGGTGGATGCAGAGGAGAAAAGTCCGGTGCTGGTGGTCAGGTCGCTTGCGAGGGCTCCTTAACGTCTGCCTTGAAGAGAAGTTGAGAGAAAGGGCCTCGGGACAAGAAATGTGGGATTCTTGGGCCCTGGCGCTGACGGAAGGTGGAGGACGCCAAAAGCCTGAGTTTCCCCAAGCTCGCGGGGACATGGTGGGCGGAGAACCCTAGAGGACCGCTGTTCGGTGGGTCGCTCCCTAAAACAGACTGCGGCCTTCGGGCTAGGAGCGCGACCGCTGTCCTTGGTGCTGAAGCGGCTCCGCTCCTCGCGCCCCGCCAGGCCTGTCCCAAATCCCTTCCCACCAGCGGCGCACAGCTTACAGGGAGACGAGGGCACTGCCTCTTCTCTGCGCCTTGGTCGTGGCCACAAGGGACTCAGGGTTCATCGAGAGTTTGTGAATGTTGCCGGAAAAATGGGGTCAGCACCATCTGTGCCTGAGCCTTCCACCTCCTCCCCCTAATCCACTGGAACTCGGATGCAGGGGAGTCGAAAGGTCACAGAAGCAGGATTTATCTTCAGCCTTACTACTGCTGTGCGATGTCCAAAGAATGAGACAGATAGTGGTGTAAGGCTCAGGCTCTCGAGTCAGATGTTGAATTGAAACCTACTCTGTTCTACCTGCATGACCTTGAGCAAATGACTTGATTTCTCCATGCCTTGTTTTTCTCATTTGTAAATGAGATTTGCAGAGTGTAGTGGCACCTGCCTATAATCCCAACACTTGGGAGGCTGAGGCTGGAGGGTCGCTCTGAGTTTGAGGCCAGCCTGGACTACAAGTGAGTTCAAGGCCAGCCTGAACTACATAGTGAAACCCTATCTCGAAAAGACCAAAAAACTAAACTAAGAAAGAAAGAAAGAAGAAAAAAAGAAAGAAAGAAAAGAAAAGAAAAAAGAAAGAAAGAAAGAAAGAAAGAAAGAAAGAAAGAAAGAAAGAAAGAAAGAAAGAAAGAAAGAAGAAAAAGAAAAAATGTAAATAAGATTTATGGGCCAGGTGTGGTGCCATACACCTGTAATCCCAACACCGGAAGGCTGAGGTGGGAGGCTCAACAGTTCCAGCCCAGTCTGAGCAACTTAGTGAGAGTCTATCTCAAAATAAAAGTTCAGAAGGGCTGAGGATATATATAGTTCAGAGGGAGAGCTCTGGGTTCAATTCCCACTACTGGAAGGGGGGCTTAAGAGTGGTGATTAATGTTCACTGGTATTTGAAAAGCACTTGACATGTATGTTTAATGCATAGAATGTTCTCCCAAAAATGTTAGCTGTTACAGAACTTTTGAGTCAAGAGATCCTTCTATTCTTTTGCACTTGCTGTGTTACTCAGGGCTCCTTTCCTTTCTGTAAGCTTTGGTTTCTCTTTACAGTGTAGCAGCTGAATAAAACCAGGGATTATAAATTGAAATGCCTCTAAGATTCAGAAAGGAACATGAAGGACTAAGGGCTATGGCCCTCTGAAGAGGGTATGTTCTCCTTAAAGGGGGAAGTCACTACTCAACTCCATGTGGTTCTTGCTGTTTGGGAACATGGACCATTTTTAAAATGAGGCATAAATCTTTTAAGTCAACTGACTTTAAAAGGTTAGCTTAGTTTTTAAAATACCATGAAGGTCAAAGAAAATATGCCTACAAGCTGGCTGTGACCTGAGGGCCACCCATTTACAACCTCTGAACTGAACCAATAGTTCTCAGCCCTAATTGGCATCTGAGTCATCTGATTAGCTTAACATTCTGATTTCTGGGCCCTAACCCAGAACCACTTGAGTGAGAATTTCTGGGGTTAAGGCCTGGGAATCTCAGCATGAAATCTGGCCTGGCTTCAGTTCATAACTCTACTATTCTACCTTGCACAAGTTACCTAACCTTTCTGTGCCTCCATTTCCCAATCTAGAAAATGAGATAATAGTGTGTACCGTGTATGTTGGAGACACTGCTACTATACAAAACTTTTTAGAAAGTTTCTTCCTACATGGTAAGCCCTATGTTTGCTGTTTCTGCTGCTGCTTTTAGTACAATTTGAAAATTTCCATGGAGTTGCAAATCACTGGGCCAGATAGTCTCTGAGTTCCTGCTGCCTCTAAAAATTCCTACAGCTGTATGGGTCTGTGACCCCAAGATTCTAGGCCTATATTATTCTTCTGAGATTCTGCTATCCTAATACCCTGAGATTCTAGAATTCTGTGGGTCATGGGTGTGTCTAAGATGTTGTGTGCTACAACTTGGGGTCATCATGAAAGCAGTTTCCCCTTTCCTAGGGCTTCCCCTGTGCCAGCCACTGAGCAGTCACTGAATTTCCCAGTCATTCTACAAGGTAGTTGTAGTTATGCTACTTTTGCATATAGGAAACTGAGGCACAGAGAGGCAAAAGCAGTTGCCTAAGGTCCCACAGTAGGATGGAACCTTGCTGTATTAAGAAAATAGCCACTCAGCTGCCGTAACTAACACTGCCTGAGTGAGGCCCACAGAGCAGTATCTCACTGAATACTTGCCAAGACTATATAGGTCCAGAATGATATGCCCATTTTACAGATGTGGAGTAAGCAGCTCTGAGAAGTAATGGGTCTTCTCTAAGCCATGCATATAAAACATATCTACACTCATATGATTTTGAAATTAGTTTTAAGTAATACATAAAACATGAAAATCATACATATTCATGGTGTACCACGTGATGATTTGATACACGTATACATTGTATAATATTTAAGTAAGGTCAAACGTATCTATCTCAAATATTTGTCTTTTGTGTACAGTGAAAACTTGTAAAATCCTTCTAATTTTTGTTGTTTGTTTTTTGCACTGCTAGGGAAGGAACCCAAGGCCTAGTACATGCTATGCAAGCGCTGTATCACTGAACTACATCCCTAGCCCTCTTTATTTTTTATTTTGAGTCAGGGTCTCACTAAGTTGTACAGGATGGCCTCGAATTTGAGATCCTCCTGCCTCAGCCTCCCAACTAGCTGACATTATAGGCATGTACCACGAAGCCCAGCTCTTTTGGCTTTGTGAAATATACATGCATAATTGTTATGTACCCATAATTTCTTAACTTTTTTTATTAGATAGAATCCAGACAGATATTATTCACCAATTTAAAGTATACAGCTCAGTGGCTTTTATTATATTCAGAGTTTTGCATCCATTAACACAGTTAATTTTAAAACATTTTCATCATCTCCAAAAGAAAGCTTGATCTCCTTAGCTGTCACCCTTCTGCTCTCCCCCCAACTAATCCTTTCCTATGTCTAAGCTACTACTCATCTATTTTTTGTGCCCATAATTTGCTTATTCTAGACATTCACAAAAAAGGAGTCATTGAATATACAGAACTATCAACACCAACTAATTCCAGAATATTTCTGTCATCACCAAAAGAAACTACATTCCTGTTAGCAGTCACCTTTCTGTCCCATGCTCTGGCAGCCACTGATCTACTTTTTGTCTCTGTGGATTTGTATATTCTGGACATGCATGTAAATGAAATCATATGTGGTCTTTTCTAACTGGCTTCTTTCACTTAGCATAATCTTTTCTAGGTTTATTTATGTTGTAGCATGTATGTATCAGTACTTTGTTCATTTAAACTTACTGCCAAACATATATTCCATGGTATTGATATGCCACATATTTTATTTATCCCATAAGACATTTAAATATAAGAGAAATAAAAGGAAGCTGACTTGTTTTAAAATAAGATGCATTTTAATATGTAAATACTCAGCTGGGATCATGATAGGAGAAATAATGTTGGGGGCTGGGGTTTAGCTCAGCCGCACAAGCACCTGCCTGGCAAGCGCAAGGTTGTGAGTTCAATTCCCAGGTACAAAAAAAAAAAATTTTGTGCAAATACAAAGTGAACTGGGCATGGTGTCACACGCCTATGATCCCAGCACTTGGGAAACTGAGGCAAAAGAATTGCTGCAAATTCGTGACTTGCCTGGGCTACATAGTGAGTTGAAGGTCAGCCTGTACTGCATAGTAAGGCCCTGACTCAAAAACAAAAACAAAAAAACAAAGTGACTCAGCATATAGTGCTGGAGTTTTAAATAGAACAACTGACATTCTTACTGATGTCAAATTTCTCTAAAATGATAAACCAGCCAGGCGTGGTGGCTCACACCTATAATCCCAGCACTCAGGAGGCTGAGACAGGAGGACTGTTGTGAGTTCAAGACCAGCCTGGGCTATAAAGTCAGCTCAAGGCCAGCCTGAATGGCAGTGAGACCCTGTCTCAAAAAGACAAGGGCTAGGGATTTAGCTCAGTGGCCTAAGCACCTGCCTGGCAAACACGAGGTTATGAGTTCAATCCGCGGTGCCAGAAAAAAACAAAATAAAATAAATGATAGACCCCTCTTAGTAAAGTTCAGAACAGAACAAAGTACAGTCTTTCTCTGACTTACTGGTAGTTATGTTGCTGGAAATCTAAGTAGCTCTTTAAAGCATGCAGAACAAACTTCATTCTTACATGTATCATAGGGTTCAGTCCAGAACTCAAGAGGTTTGGAAACAGACTGTAGCATATATATTCAGTGGGACATTCAAAAGTATCACACAGGACCTGGAACAGTTCTGCCTTGTGAGGAAATGACTTTTAGTTATGAGGTACAAACACCTGTGACCTAGGGTCTGCATGGTGGCACACACCTGTAGTCCCAGCACTTGGGATGCAGAGGCAAGCGGATTGCTACGAGTTCAAGGCCAGCTTGGGCTAATAGTGAGTTTCAATCCAACCTGAACTACAGAGACCCTGTCTCAAACAACAAAACAAAACAAAACAAAACAAAACACCCTGTGGTCTTGCATGCTGAATATCCACACTGCTCCCAGTCCTTGCCAACAACCAAAACCAAAATTAACACACACACACACACACACACACACACACTCTTCCACAAGTCTTCCCTGTCTGCTCTGAGGGCAGAAAAGAGAGGCAGAGACGTGAGCCTTGGAGGATGATAGGGAGTAAAGAATCCATGGGTTTAAGAGGACCTGAGGACCTGAGGCTTGCTCGCTTGCTTTTTTTTTTTGTACCAGGGATCAAACTCAGGACCTCGTGCTTGCCAGGCAGGCGCTTGTGCCACTGAGCTAAATCCCCATCCCCACAGGGTCGGTTTCTTCTCCAGCTTCTCTTTGGCTTGTGGATGGCTGTCCTCTCCCTGCCTTCTCACACTTTCTCTCCTTTCTGTGCGTTTGTATTTGTGTCCAAGTCCTCCACGAAGAACACCAGTCTTAGTGAATGAGGACCCATCCTGACGACTTCATTCGAACTTAATCACCTCTTTAAAGACCCTGTCTCTCAACCCAGGCACATTGTGAAGGGTCAGGATGTTGACAGAAGAATGTGAGGGGCACCCAGTTCAGCCCGAACAACAGCAAGGAGGTTAAGTGAGGAGAGCATGTCACAGAGTGAGGAGCGCAGTGCATGAGAGGCCAAGACCATGGACTTCAGCTCCTTTTCCATCTGGGGGCCCTTAGGGCGAGTTCCTTCATTTCTTAATTGTCAAGTGGCTCGTCTGTAAAGTGAGACTTGAAGCCTTTCCCAGGACTGGGAGTCAAGACTACTCAAAAAGCAGGCATGATGACGCCTATAAACTCAGCTACTCAGGAGACTGAGGCAGGTAGATCATAAATTCAAGGCCGACCTGGGCTACTTACTGAGATTCTCTCTCAGAATAAAAAATAAAAAGTGTGAGGGCTTTAGTTCAGTGGTAGAGCACCCATGGGCTCAATCTCCAATAGAACGAATGAATAAATGAATGAGCTGGAGATATGACTTGGTACTTCCTGGGCTCCGTTCCCAGTACTGAACAAAAATAAAGCATTCCCAATAACAAAAGGTGTGGACACCAACACAGTTTAGAAAGGAGCCCCTAAGGGGGCAGCTGTTAAGCTGGATGCAAGGGAAGTACTTAGGGTTCCTGGATATGGCTACTGAAAGACCTGGAATGCCAGTAATTCATTTAGGAACCATGGGGGAAATACTTGAATGTCTTTCTTTCTTTCTTTCGTTCCTTCCATATTGAGGATGGAACCCAGGATGGCTATTTATTTGTTTACTGCCGTACTGAAGATGGGACTCGTGGGCTCTCTACCAGAGCTAGATCCCCAGCCCTTTTTGTTTTGAGCTAGCATCTTGCTATGTTGCCCAGGCAGGCCTGGAACTCGAGATCCTGCTACCGCAGCCCTCCTCCCCCAACAGCTGGAATTACGTTTGTGTCACCGCTCTCAGCTCCACGTTTTCCACAAGCAGGAGGACCATATTGGTGCCTATCAGGGGAGCTAGAAATGCCTCGAGACTGCTCAGTGTCCCTGTTTCTCCTCCCACAGGCGAAGCTGATCGTCCCCAACAGCACGGCGGGCCTCATCATCGGCAAAGGCGGCGCCACGGTGAAAGCCGTGATGGAACAATCAGGTGCCTGGGTGCAGCTGTCGCAGAAGCCCGAGGGCATCAACCTACAGGAGCGCGTGGTGACAGTCAGCGGCGAGCCTGAGCAGGTGCACAAGGCCGTGAGCGCCATCGTGCAGAAGGTACAGGAAGACCCCCAGAGCAGCAGCTGCCTCAACATCAGCTACGCCAACGTGGCCGGGCCCGTGGCCAACTCCAACCCCACCGGCTCGCCCTACGCCAGTCCCGCGGATGTGCTGCCCGCCGCGGCCGCCGCCTCGGCCGCCGCCGCCTCCGGCCTGCTGGGTCCCGCGGGGCTGGCGGGCGTGGGCGCCTTCCCCGCCGCGCTGCCCGCCTTCTCGGGCACCGACCTGCTGGCCATCAGCACGGCGCTCAACACGCTGGCCAGCTACGGCTACAATACCAACTCCCTGGGCCTGGGCCTCAACTCCGCCGCCGCCTCGGGCGTCCTGGCCGCCGTGGCCGCGGGCGCCAACCCCGCCGCCGCCGCCGCCGCCAACCTGCTGGCCTCCTACGCGGGCGAGGCGGGGGCCGGGCCGGCAGGGGGCGCCGCGCCGCCGCCGCCGCCACCTCCCGGGGCGCTGGGCTCCTTCGCGCTGGCCGCGGCCGCCAACGGGTACCTCGGGGCGGGGGCCGGCGCGGGGGCCGGCGCGGGGGGCGGCCCGCTGGTGGCGGCGGCGGCGGCGGCGGGGGCGGCCGGGGGCTTCCTGACGGCGGAGAAGCTGGCGGCCGAGAGCGCCAAGGAGCTGGTGGAGATCGCAGTGCCGGAGAACCTGGTGGGAGCCATCCTGGGCAAGGGGGGCAAGACGTTGGTGGAGTACCAGGAGCTGACAGGCGCCCGCATCCAGATCTCCAAGAAGGGCGAGTTCCTGCCAGGCACGCGGAACCGGCGGGTCACCATCACGGGCAGCCCCGCGGCCACGCAAGCCGCTCAATACCTCATCAGCCAGCGGGTCACCTACGAGCAGGGGGTGAGGGCCTCAAACCCCCAGAAAGTGGGATGAGGCCTGTGGTGTGCGCGCCCACCCTCCTCCCTCCTCCCACCACCCCCCCTCCTCCCGTTCCGCTCCCTCCTCCCCCAGTCCCTGACCTGACCTGACCTCAGCTTGGTGTGGACCTGCTGTCTTGGGATGGGGCTGGGGTAGGCCTGGCTGCAGCCTCCCCTTCTGGTAGTCATAGGCAGGATTGAGTGGCGGTTGGGGAAGGGGCTTAAAAGCCCCCTCCCCGGCCCTGAGCTGACCCCTCCTCCCACCCTCCCTGCGCTTGACTGGGCCTGCTCCTCCTCTCCCAGGGCCCAGGTCTGTGTGATATCTGTATATATTGCATTTTGTTGATTTTAATAGAAAACAAAGCGTTATTTTCTCTTTCTTTCCCTCCTTTTTTCCCCTCTTTTTTCCTTTGGTAAGGACATTTTTCCCCCTTTATAAGTTTTTGTTTCCAAATGGGAGGAGGGGAGGGAGCCTCTGGGTCACCTGGAATGAGGGGCCTCCCTAAAATGCAACACCCCACTCTCTGCTTTCAGTTCCAGATCCCAGGAGAGCGATGGGAGTGGAAGTAGCTGAGGAGTCTTGAGCTGAAGTAGGGCATCTGGACAGAGACCCCAGAGTTCCCAGATTTCCTCAGCTACTCTGCCCCCACCAGAGTGGCCCCTCCTGGGTGGAATTTTCACGCTTGTTGTCAGGTTGGATGGGGGCAGGGACGGTGCTGCTGGGAATGAAGCCAGCTCTGGGATTGGGCGGGTCCTGTGAACAGGACTCTTGTGAAAGGCTGGAGCAACTTGCTGTGGCATCTGTGGTTTTTCCTAGAGTAGTGGGTGTGAGAGTCCCATTGTGATGTCATTGAGTCAAGTACTTTCTGGGGTGCTTCTGGGTGCTCCTTATGATGTCACAGGAACCAATTTCCCAGAGGTCACTCCTTGTAATGATGAGAAACAGTGACTTTTGAGGTCTTAGTGAGTCCTTCCTTGAAGGTCATTTAGCTGATATTTGGGGGGTATGTACTTCCTGTGGAGTCTTGACGTCACCTCCTGTGATGTCATTGGAATGAAGCATGCACTTCCTGTATTGGACCACAGCCAGTCCCTGACTCTTCTCCACCCACAACCCTCTTTGGTATTGACCTGGGAGGGTCTTCCTAGGAAGAGAATAAAGGGTGGGACTTGAATCCAATCTGGAGGATTCCAAGGGAAAAAAAAATATGGTCAGGGTCATCTTCATCCGAACACACCAAGACTGCAAATGTGCCCTGGCAAGAGGCTTGGGAGATGCAGCTAGAGAATACTGTTGTTAAAGAACCCCCTTCCTGTCCCCGCCTTCTATGTGCATGCCTGTGTTGCGTGGCTTTTGTTTCATTGACTCTGGTGAGCCATATGTTCGGTGGCTGTCAGGCCAGTGTGGCCCAGTGTAGAATTTATTGAGCCATGGTAGCATGTGCGGTCCAATGGATTAGATCAGCTTGGTGACTTCCAGCAGGCTGGCATACTTTGATGGTGTCTGGTGATGGATCAGAATGTTTTGGTGTGTTCACCTTGGTCTCTGAGGAACTAGAACATTGGGACGAAGTCTGACAAGCCAGGCAGCCCTGAGAGTTGTTTGGGGAGTACACTGTGTGGTCAGCTCTAAGGACCTGTTAGTGAACTGCTATGTTCAGGCCTGACAACGCTATAGACTACAATAGCTAAGACCCACCTCTACCCCCTACTTCCCCTCTCTCTGCCCCCTTGGAGACCGTGCCCACTTTTTTCAACCCAAAGCAGGGCCCTCAGTGCCCTGGTTCCATCATCAGCATCTTTGGGGGAGAGGCACCCCATGCTCACCCTCTCCCCCATTTGTCCTCCTCCTAGGTCTTCCAGACCCTTTTCTTCTCCATGGCTTTGGGGGAATCTGGCCTCCTCCTGGTCTCCCTCCTAAAAAAAGGAGAGAAGAAAAGCCACAGAGACAATTCCCACCCTAAAGCCTAGGAGGCCCCTACCCCTCACTAGAGAGCCACCCCCAAATCAAAATGTGAAAATCCTTAGAAAGCAATAGCCTTCGAGGTACCTTGCACTGAATTTCTTACCCTGGCCCCTTCCATCCAATGGGAGGCTATAGCTTGGGCACTGGGGTGACTCTTTCCATGCCTTTGTCATCTCCAGGGTGAGGGGCAGGCCCCATTTCCTGCATCCCTGTCTTACACCTCCTATCACTGATGCCCCCCACCCCTAATCTCCACACTGAGCCCAGATGGAGAGCCGAGTGCCAAAACAATTCTTGATATAACTTTGTACATATCTTCTACAGTTGGGGGGGGGTGCTGGGATTGGAGGTGGGGGTGGCTTGGTAGGCCACTGCTTCCCTCTGCCTCCCAAGAGACCTTATAGTATTTCACGGTATCTCCATGTAAAGGTGGAGATGACAGTATCTAGCTGAAATATCTCCCTAAAATCCCCCAGGCCCTCAAGAGGAGGGGAAGAAACCAGGGAGAGGTGAAGTAAGGTCTGGGATTGGGGAGCCGGGAGCAGTTGGGCTCATTTGCATATCATTTGCATCCTCTGCTTGGCAGCCGCTTTCTACAAACTCATTGGCTGGAATCCGGGTCCCAATCAGCTGGGTCCATTACTCCTGTCACACAGACATGGCTCTGGAGGCTGGGCCTCCTGAAAAGTGTTCCCTTGGGTGTCTGTGTGACAAACCCCTTCCTATTCACATTTCTTGGAGACCCCCACCCCAGCAGCCAGGGCTATCTGAAAGGTAGTTGGCTAGCTCAGTGAGTTAGTTCACTCGCCATGTTGGTGAATGGGGAGCCACATACCTGTCCCGTTTCACCCTGAGAATCTCATTCCACCATCTTCCCCTTTCTTGAAAACCCCTTCTGCAATCTGACCTCAATCTTTCATGCTGCAGTTTGTCCAGAAGGGACACAGATGTGGGGCCAGGGATAGGGACTAATGAAAACCCATCATTACTTTGTTTTCCCCTCTCTCTATTGGCCAATCAGATCTCAGAGACTCTGAGCGGCCTCCCTGCACCTGGCTCCTCAGCACCCAGTAGGTGCTTAATAAGTGTTTGCTGCATTGAATTGTCTCCTTCCTCCTCATTGCCCTCCGCTTCTGGTACCTTCCCCCCAGCACAACCCTCTCTCTGGCTGCCAGTGTTCAATGTCCTGTCTCTATTTTTGTCTGTGTCTGTCTTCCTCCTCAACTCAACTCTGTCTCCCATTTCCCCATTTTAAAAAGTGCCAAACTTCCTTGGAACTGAGCCGCTCTGGGGAGGAGAGGACCTTGTCTGAGTGGAGGAAGCGGGACCATCCTTCAAGGAGGCCCCTAAGAGGCATTGAAAAAGTCTGTGAACACTGAGCTAAATTGGGTCCCCCTCCCTCATTCCTCTTGCCCTGAATTTTTCTTAGAATCTTTATAAAAAACAAAACAAAACAAAACAAAAAAAACCCTCTCCTTTTCAACTAACCCCTACCTTTTTTGATCTCTCCTCCAAATTCCACCAGCCGGGGAGAACCCCCTGTGGCCGTTTTCTGGGCAAAGCAGTAGAAATCCAGGAGGGGGAGACAAACTCAGCCCCTCTTCTGCTGCCCCGAGGGGCAGAACCAACGGAATGTAGGAGAAGGGCCTCAAAGCACTTACAATAAAAGGGGGTTCAATGTGCCAAATTCACCTCCTTCGTCCCCCCTTTCCAGGGGACTCTGAGCCAACCTGCCCAGCCATCTTCTGCCCGGTTCCAGCCACCTCTCCATGGGTAAGGAGGCGTCACTGCAATAATTAATTAGTTGGGCAGGATCAGAAGGCAAGCTCTTGCCATCTTTACCTGCCCTGATGCCTGCCCTGGACTTGCAAGTGGGAATCATGGGTAGATGGCTGTGAGCGGTACTTGGAACATTACAGTACCACTTTTCTCTGGTGGTACTACCCCTTCTTGACCTCCAAATCCTTCAGCATCCCTTGTTCTGTTTTTCCCGCCTGCTTTTCCCTTCCGCACCCTCCTCCTCCCTTTGCTTCCGGTTGGTCACCAACTGTCCCTAAACCGGGAGGAGGTTCCCCCAACCTCATTTGATTGCTGTTTCAAGACCAGGATTAGATGTTGTGATAGACTGAGCGTTGGCAAAAGTATTAACGCGAGTGGCGATGCGGATGGCAACTTGGGCGTCCAAGCTGCTGATTGGGAGTGCACCTGTCGCGACAGCCAGGCAAGGCCTTCGCGGTGGCCGCGCACCTGCTTAGCGCTTTCCTGACCCCAGGCCGGCTGGATGTCACGATAGGCAGGCAGAATGGGCTCGCGATACCCAAGTTGGGGCGCGGCGGGACAAGGACCCCGGTTTACGCTCCCATGGAATTCCGACGCCCAGCCACGCTCTCTGTCCTCCGCTTGACGCTCGGCCTCGGGAGGGGTCTTCTGTCCACCGCGCCGCAGCTGTGTGTAGGGTCCGTGGTCCCCCTAGCACCCTCGCCAGTTGCGCTGGGGACAGCGGGGTTGCAGGGAAGGAGATGGGGAAAGTCTCCGTCGGGGATGGTGGTGGTGAAGGCTGCTGGTTTTTAACCCTTTCTCGGCCAATCTAGGACACTTTTGCCTCCCAGAAATACACGGTGGAGACCGCCTAACCCCCCTCCCCCACCCCTTTCCCCCCACCCTACTCCACACCCCAAACCACCAACCTCTCATCTTCTAAGTGACTCCATCACCACCGGCCACCGGAACCTGCGGCCTCATTGCTCCAGCCCGCCCCACTCGACCGTCAGACTCGCTCATCGAACTCTTTTTGATTAACCCTTTCTGTGTTCATCCCACGGAAAACTGTGTGTCCGGCAAGGGGGGCGGGGGGAGGCTAGAGGCAGTTGCTACCTTTCCTCCATCTCCTCCCACCGCCAATGCCTCCCCACCCGCACCCCATCCCATACCCCACCCTCACCCCTCATCCCTAGGGTCTGCCCCACTCTGGGGATCGAGAGCCTCTAGAGATAGCTTCGCTGTTTGGCTTTGTCCCTTTAAAAGGCGGGTCCAGGGGCGTGGCCTCCCTCCAGCGGAGCGCTCACTCCAGCCCCACACTCCTCCCTGTTCCCCTCCCACTCCCCACGCCTTCATTGTAAATAGTCACTTTTGTACTGGGTTTGAGCCAGGGGACGTGGGGAGTCATTTTTTTTTCTTTGTGTTGGCATCTCAGGCCACTGGAGGCATGGCCCGCATCCGGTTCGATTTGGGAGAACCCCAAGGTATGTCCCATCACCCGCCCCAGAGCTGAGGAGTGCAAGGCGTCAGTATTATTCCTGAAGAGCGGCTGGGTGCGTAGATCGCCCGGCCGGGCGGTGGGAGAGGCGTGGAAGAGTGCAGACTGATAAGATGGCTCAGTTTCCCGGTCTAGGATGTAGGCTCATCCTCCAGGCTCCCTGTGGAGCCTCCCTCCGGGAGATAATGGAATCAGGACGTTTTAAGTTTTTCCCCTTCCTTCGTTGGAGACAGGGTAGGAAAAGAAGGGGGGGGGGTTTGGGGACATGCTGGCTAAATCCCTAGGGCCTGAAGCTAGCCTCTCCCCAGGCTTGTCTTTTTCTTGGAAAATGGGGGACCGGAGGACCTCTACGGTCCCTTGATTCTCCCCAGTTTTAGATTAAGGGCCCGAGACCCAGGCTGCCCCCTCCGCCCCGGCCTGGCTCCTGCCTGCTGTCCTGTCCTGCGTTCCATGTCTTGGAATATGGCCATGCCTCCAGTGCCTCCATTGAACCCCCTTTAACTGATTCCTTTCATCCTCTGCGACCAGCGCCGCACCCACTTCTTCCCACCACCTCCAGAAGCTCCTGGCTGGGGCCCAGCGCCCTCTCCTCCCTTCCCCCCATTGCCATGCCTGGGCCATGCCCACCCCACCCACCCACCCACCCCCAGTGTCCGTCGTGTGACCTA
>RJWT010020276.1:0-18030 GCA_004365215.1 Cuniculus paca
TTACTTTCACATTGGAAACAATGAACTTGTACAATACCATCATTGGCACTGAGATTCTATTTCAGAAATCTATCCTTGATCCCAAATTTAATCACTTACCATAAAGATCTACTTACTTAATCCCCCTTTGATTCATCTCAATAATATTTATAGATATCTGTGTAGAGATTGCACACATACATTAGTAGACGTATCACAATATTTGTCATCTTTGATGTTACTGTAAATTGTGTCTGTTATTGTATTTTTAATTATTTGTTGCCGGTATGTAGAACTACAATTGATTCTTGTGTACTGAAATTATTCACAGTAACCTCACCAAACTCACTTATTGATTCTAATCATTTTTCTCTGAACTCTCAGTCTGTCTTCTCACCACCATAATTTAGCGGGTGCGAAAAGGATATAATTTTTAGATTTCTTAGGTTGGTTGCAAGCAACAAAAGCAACTCTGGCTAGTTTTGATGTAAAGGAGAATCTATGCAAAGGCTTTGAGATAGTTCTGCAAAGCACAGAAAAAGATGACCAAAGTTTTGGACCTCAGATAAAACAGAGCTGAGAATAGTATTAGAGGATGCATCCACTGCCTGTCCTGAGATGATCTCTGGATTTCCCCCTTGTGTCGCTTCCCTCAAGGTTAAATTTCTCAGAGAGCCAGTCTTGTCCCTGTTTAGTCCAACCTTTGGCCTGTAGATTGAGAGGCCCACTAAAACTGCTTACAATGTTGGAAGAGTGGTCCTCCATGGAAAATACAAGACACTGTTATAAGAGAGAATGAAACTGGAGTGGAAAAATAGCACATGACCACCATGTGGGGTATATAATAAGACCTTTCTGGCTCATGCCCATCTTATTGGGTATACAGATTAGCACTTAAAAGTCTTGGTGATGTTAGCAGTGATGAAGAAGAATATTATCTCAGACAATCCTGTTTTCCCCTCTAGCCATCAAAAGCACCTGGGTTCGCCATCAGTGAGCCATGCTACTCATTAATACTGGGCAGTGGATATATGAAACCTCAGCTTCCTGGGGCTTCAATCTAATTCCTTCTCTCTCGTTATTATGCATAATGCTATTGAAATAGATTTGATTAGTAACCAAATGCATCATTTTCAATACTGTTTTCTTGCCTCTATCGTCTGTCTTTTTCTAAGGGTAGTGAAGATTTGTTTACTTTGTTGTGGTTAATTTGGAATAAAAGACCTAGTATTTATCCTGATGCAATCAGTAACTCCACTGAATTCTTTCTGCTTGTGAATTGCTAACTCTCGGCTTGAGCACACATCTTGTATAAAAGATGTTTGTGGGTTTCCTCAGTGTTTTTAACCCGTGAGAAAATGGACCCCGGTCATCATGATCAATTTCTTTTGGAGACAATTCTGATGAAAATAAAGTAAGGTCAAAAGTCTCCTATCTTTGCCATCACTCATCACCACCTTTATTTATTGCCCTCTCTGGTTTTGATTAGCATGTTGAAAACCAGAGCTACAGACATTTTTATCCACACTCCAACTGCTGCCCTGATTTCAGTTCCAAGTTACAAAATCTAACCTAAACCTTAGAGGGGAAGCTGCAAACTGTTCCTTTAAATTAGCATTTACAGATTCCCCCCAGTTGATTCCAGGAATCATGTTGGGAGGGGTCCTGGGAGTAAAAAAACCAAACTACCACCTCCTTTCCTTAAAATGACCTAAAAACATCTGAGGCAAAACTCATAAAATGCCATTTTCACATCATCTCAACTGAGAAGATTTGCAGGAGAACATCTCCTCCATCTCCCTGGCAACTGTGTAACTAATGGCAGATAGGAGGAGGTGTCTCTTTATTCTTCAAGATCACTGGAAAGACATTTCACAATTCCTGCTGGTCACCTGTTTCAAAATATAAGAGCAGGATGCCAGGAAAATCTTTCTCACTTTCAAATACCAGTTCTTTCTTCAATTTAGAACCTTTGGATAATTAAAGTATAACATTTCAGTACTGGAAGAGGTTTTAAATACCAGTTGGTCTAGAGGTTACAACTAGTGACCCATGGATTGAGACATATTTCACTCAGACCACAGAAAGTTTAATTTCTGAGTTTTTGTATTAGTTGCCAATACTTACATACCGAGATAGTTCCTTTATTCAAAATACAAAAACCTGGTGTATCTGTAAAACACTAAGACCCTCCTTCCCATGCCATCAAGCAAATTAGAGAGCATTTTTCTTTACATCTTCTTTTTCTTTTTTTTCTAAAACACTTTTTACACTGAAGTTTATTAATTCGGGTTAATCATAGGAGTTGTAGAGAAATTAAAATAAACTCTCCAATTTATCATAGAATTCATCAGACCTGCCTACTGCATAAATACTTTATACCCTAAATAACTAGCTCTGCTGGCATCTAAGTTTGTGATCCCTGATTTATAATGATGGAAAAACTGATTTGACTAAGATGACCACCTTGTCATCAGCTCATGCCTAGTCCAGTGGGCTTCCTCTATAGAGCTCTGCCTTCACACCTAGCTACGCTGATCTGGAGCAGCCAAAGAAGAAAATGATATGAAGTGGGGAGATGACATCATTAAAGTCAAAGCCTGTAATTTTCATCAGTACCATCAGTCTTCATTGTCTTGGGTCAACTCAGTACTATGCTAACAGAACTGTCACCTATGGAACATGAAGGAAGACTGTTGGCTGAGACCTACTAAATAGCAAAGGAAAGTTCCATGGGAAGATGGGGAGGCTTACAAAAAATCCAGTTCCATTTCCATAGTGAGAAGATGATATGCTGATGATGATGGTGTGTGTGTGTGTTTATGTTTGATGTGTTTGAGGGGCAGTGATCAATAACCTTAATGGAGAAAAAGATAGACATAAGAAGGACTTACAGAAAATATGAAGGTTTAAGGAGAATTTTGCCCATCAAGAAAACAAAAAATGATTTCAATCTAGAGCATAGTTTATAAGAGCCTATTAAAATCAAAAGTCAATTTGGTAATAATAAAAGTTAAATGATATATTTCTCAGGAAATTGCTCATACCAGTTCCTTGGTACTCTGTGGACACAATCTAAAATATTCTTTCAATCTCTGAAGAAGAAGTGATCAGTGCACAGAGTAGGAACTTGTTAACTCTCCTGTAACAAGGAAAAAGAAATAGTTTGAACCTGCACATAACATTTACTGCCCCAAAGTTCCTGATCACTGAAGTTGATTTAAGCTCTGAATACACTAACTGTAATGTCACCAAAACAGCCAAAGGATTAAGTGCATCATTCACAAACGTCAATTGTTTCCACCAAGTTAGATCAACCTTTTGAACTGGTTTCTGGCTGTGAATGTGACTCATCTAGGAAATAGTGTCCAGAGGTATTCCAATTTCTTTCCTGTAGTTTTCCACTCATAGTCAAGAAGATCTGGTGGGGGGGTGCTTGTTCTTATGAGTAGAGACCTGGGTGGAGCTTGAGATACTCAAGTTTAGTTGGAATTTGGAGTTCAAATCCCATTTCCATCAAGAAAACACTCATAATTACATTCATAGCTTTTATTAGCACGAAAGTAGTGAGAAAAGACTGAGCCAGAGATTTTTTTTGGTGGCCTTAGGAGTGCTACAAAATAAGCTGATTAGCACCCATTCTCCTGGAGCTTACCAGCATGAATAAACTTCATGGACCACTTGCCCATCCCTCCTAAAACTTCAAAAACTTAGAAATAAATTCAAAGAACATCTGTTTACTAAACAAGAGGAATCCCATATTAGAAGACCTGAAGTGAGGACAACATTGTACATCACTTGGAAAAATAATATGTGCTGATATGATTATTAATATGCAAAAAACCTTCTAGGTATATTTCTACTCCTGTTCTTATATAAAATCATATTGATTGTTGATTAAATACATGTGAAGAAAACCTAAAACTTTTAGAAGAAATCATAGCATATCTTCAAAATCTTGGCATATGGGAGAATGTTTTTAGTCTATAATGAAAAATAAATTAAAAAGAACAACTTATAAAGAAAATTAATAAAACTACCTATATAAATCTAAAATGTAGAAAAGAAAAATACCATAAAAATAAAAAGATATGCAATAGACTGGCAGAAGAAATTTACAAGCAAAATATTACTGTAACAAATATAACAGAATTATAAAAAGTAATAAGAAAAAATGATGAAAAGGTCTTAATGCATGTAATCAGAGTCCTAAAGGAAAGGAGAAAGATACCAGGATAAACACATTTTTGTAAAACTTATAACCAATAAGTTTGCAAAATTTGGTAAAAACAAATTCAAGGTGCTCAGTAAACTTCAAATTTAAATTTGACAAGTTCAAAAAAGCCCTCTCTACCCACACCCTAATCAAACTCTTTAAAACTATAAAGAATAAATTTTGAAAGCAGTTAAAAATCATATGGTACAAATAGGAAAAAAATGATTGAAATGACAATAACTTCCCATCAGGAACCACGGAGAAGCAAAGACAACCCAACAACATCTTTGAAGTTCTATGGGGAAAAAACAAAGTTTATCAGTCAAAAATTTTATACCCAGCAAAAGTATTCTGCAGGAATAAAGATAAAAAAAATTTTTTTCAGAAGCCAGGGATGTAGCTCAGTGGCATAAGTACCTCTCTGGCAAGCACAAGGTTGTGAGTTTGATTCCCAGTATGGAAAAAAAAAAAGAAATGTATATTTATATTTTTTTCAGATAAAGGAATTTCAAAATTCATTGCAAGCAGAACTGCCCTATAAAGGATGCTAAAGGAAATTCTTCAGGCAACAAGAATAAGAACTAGAGTGCAACTTGTATCTTGAGGGAAGAATACAGTATTCAAAACAGTAAGCATCTGGAGTATAAGGCATAGTTCATGTATACCAGGCCACCTGAGACATAGGAATATTGCAAGAAATATGGCTTAAGTAACCCTCAGATCTGACTAGGATAGATGACCAAGAAAGGAAGAAAATGAATAGGTTAGAACCCCCACAGGATTGGAGCTTGAGCTCAGGAAAAGCCTTATATCCCTTTTAAAAGGTCTCACACAGGGTATACCTTGTTGTTAGTTTAAATCGACTATTAATGATTAGAGACTTTAATAAATTCTATTAAATTCCTTCACAGCTGTACCGAGTTCAGTGTTTGAATAACTGAAACTGTTATCAGCTTTGCCAATTTGACACATCAAAATCACTTCTGGGTTCATAGAAAACTTTTCTAATTCCAACATGGCTGATTAGAAAAAGAGGTGCCTTGGACAAGCTCCCAAGAGAGACACCAGATAACGCAGCTCTTCTGAAACCAAGGAAGCAGACACATCCAGATATGGATCTGAAAGACAAATCTTCTAGATCAAACCAAATATCTGGGTTATTGAGAAAGAAAGTTGGGATTACCCCTGGTTCCTCAGCTCCCCCACCCCATCCAAACACACCCTTTGTCCAGCAAACACACCGTCTTAGGAAGGTTTCTAAGAGCTTGACAGGAGACAGCACTGCAGAGGCCAGACTCCTGGAATAGGCTTCCTACATATGCTCCCTCCAATCTGGAAGAGAAAACCCTACCTGGGAGCTAACTGTAGTAAATGCCACAGGGAAGTCAAGGACTGCAACCAGAGACAGAGAGAGTTATAAAGCAACACAAAACAATCAATCCCTCCCCTCATCCTCCTCTCCAAAACTGAGGAACATGTGTCCCTGTAACATCCTTCCCACCATCCCACCCAACATTTAGAAGGTAAGTCCCCCTTCCTAGGCAGAGACAGGCCTACTACCATAACTGGGGGTGGCGCAGAGCTCAATATAAGGGAGCCAAGGATAACATCCTAGAGACACAAAGAAGAGGAAAGACTCAGCAGAACTGAGCCAGATTGGATGCTTTCATATTGCTTCTCCAAACACTGGCAATTCTGAAAGAGTAGGAAATCCTGCCCACCACCCACTTTCCTATTCAGGCAAAGGAGGGCCTCTGTTGAGCCTGGGGACTTCACTAAGTTTTGTGGGTTGGAAAGTGCAGCTCTTGAGACAGGAATCAGTGATGGATAAAGCTCTGAGGATGAAGGAACAGAAAAAGTCACCTGGGGCAGAGGGTTTTTGGTGATATACTGGGCAGGAGGCCCTTGGGAGGAAAGTGTAGAGATGACAGCAGGAGTGTCCTGAAATGAGGGAGGTGGGAGTTGTAGATCCCTGGTAGAAGTAGATGAGAAACTGAGTGTTAAATGAACCACATCCTCTTTTCCAAATTAAGGTGGTCAGATCTTGGGAAAGAGACAAAAGTCAGCAATTGGCCACATGCAAAGCATGGCTTAGAACGAAGAGACAAATCTGGATTGACTGATACCCCTCACCAATGCCAGGCAGGCAGTTAAGCAGTCCACAGGGAAAAACTGGCTTGGCTGTCTGCAATCAGGCTATGAATATAGCATGAAGGGAATTTTGTGGACATTGGCTATATGGTATAGTGGCTGGGATGGTGGGTGTTGGCTTCTTTGCGTGTTTGTCTGTTTTGCATTTTCTTTATTTTTTTCTATCATTTTATCTTGTTTCTTTTTTATTTTACTTTTTAAGTTTTTTCTTTATCCTGTTCTCTCTAGTCTTTCTGCTCTTTTTACCTTTTAACTTTCTTCCCTCTTCTTTTTTTGCTATCAAAGCAAAAATTCACTTATAAAGGTAAACTCATTATGACTACAGCAGACTTTTCAACACAAACTTTAAAAGCCAGGAAAACTTGTAATGAAGTACTTTAAGCCTTAAAAAAAAAAGTTTCAACCCAGACAAACATCCTACAAAACTATCTTTCAAAATTGTTGAAGAAATAGGACATTTGATTAAAAGTATCTTAAGAAATTCATGATCACTAAACTAGCACTCTAAAAAATTCTCAAGGATAGCCTAGACAGAGACAACAATGCCAAGAAAGTGTAATAGAAAGAATATATCAACCATGGTGAGCAGTTAAACAAAAATGGAAAAATAAAAGAATCAATAACAACAACAAAAATAACGCAACAGGATAATAAGTCAATACTTCTCAGTGGTAATTCTCAATGTAAATCGTCTCCACTTCCCAATTAAAAGACACAGATTGGCAGACTAATAAAATACGCAGATTGGTACTGTTAAATAAAATACACAGATTGGCCAACTGAATGGTTTACTGCATACATGTCACATATCTAATCCAAAAAGAAATTCACAAATTAAAAGTTAAAGGTTAGAAAACAATATTCCACACATCTGGACCCCCAAAGCAAACAGGCGTAGCAAACTTATTCTCAGACTTCAAGCCAGAACTGATGAGAAAAGGCAAAGAGGGTCACTACATATTAAGGGACCAATTCAATAGGAAGAGATAACAATGGTAAATAAATTTACACTGAATACTCGTGCATCCAGCTCTACATAACAAACTCTCCTGGACATAAAAGATCAAATAAAGGGGCCAGGTGCGGGCCCAATGCTACACTCACTTCTCAAGGCTGCCGCGACGGCGGCGGAAACCGTGCTGGCGCCAAGCAGAGCGCAGAGTTAAGAAAAGTAGCCATGGAGAACACTGAAAACTCAGTGGATGTAAAATTCATTAAAGACTTAGAAACATCATACATGGAAGCAAATCAATGGAATCCGGAATATTCTTGGACAATAGATACAAAATGGATTGTCCTGAAATGGGTTTATGCATAGTAATTAATTATAAGAACTTTCATGAAAGCCCTGGAATGGCAGATCGATCTGGTACAGATGTAGATGCAGCATACATCAGAGAAACATGTCTAAACTTGAAATATGAAGTGAGGAATAAAAATGATCTTACATGTGGTGGCTCACACCTGTAATCCCAGCACTTGGGAGGCTGAGACAGGAGGATCATTGTGAGTTCGAGACCAGCCTGGGCTACAAAGTGAGCTCAAGGCCAGTCTGAATGGCATAGTGAGACCCTGTCTCAAAAACACCAGGGCCAGGGATCTAGCTCAGTGGCCTAAGCACCTGCCTGGCAAGTGCAAGGTCATGAGTTCAATCCCCAGTGCCACATGTGAATAAATAATGGACTTGGTATACAATGTTTCTAAAGAAGATCATAGCAAAAGGAGCAGCTTTATTTGTATAATTCTAAGCCATGGGGAAGAAGGAAAAATTTTTGGAACAAATAGGCCTGTTGACCTGAAAAGATTAACAAAGTTCTTCAGAGGGGATCTTTGTAGAAGTCTAACTGGAAAACCCAAACTTTTCATTATTCAGTCTTGCCAGGGCACAGAACTGGACTGTGGCATTGAGATGGACAGTGGTTTTGATGATGACATGGCATGCCAGAAAATACCAGTAAAGGCTTTTTGTATGCATATTTCACAGCACCAGGTTACTATTCCTGGTGAAATTCAAAGGACAAATCCTGGTTCATTCAGTCACTTTGTGCTATGCTGAAATTGTATGCACACAAGCTTGTGTTTATGCACATTCTTACTCAGGTTAACTGGAAGGTAGCAACAGAATTTGAGTCCTTTTCCTGTGACCCCACTTTTCATGCAAGGAAACAAATTCCATGTATTATGTCCATGCTCACAAAAGAACTGTATTTTTATCACTGAGAAGTGGTTAACTTTTTTTTAAGTTTATATGGGAAGTGAGGAAACAATATAAATGATACTGTATTTCCTTCTCTAATTGAATACTTTAAAATCATACCATTTTCCTAGCAAAAGACCCATAACGAAGCTACCTCAAACTCAGAATCAGGTAGTTGAAATTGAATTTAATTGGAAATAAATAAATATGAATATTGGTATAATCATTATGAAAAATTATTGAATCTTCTATCTTTCATAGTAGCAACATTTTGATGTATGCTGTGAATTTTCAAATAATTATGAGGAAGTTGAACATTGCAGTACTGAATTTTAATGACACTCCCCTACACACTTAAAGAGTGTGTACTCTAGTTTTTGTTAGACTACAGAAATCACAATGTGGACTAATGTATTTTAGACCTTGAGGATCCATGGGCATAGTCAAAGGCTTGAACCTTTATGTTAGAACTGATGTGTGAAACAAAATCAACTGCATTTTAAAATCACTTATTATAGCTCATGATTTTTGTGATGTCTGTTCTGAGCATGTGTTTCTTGTAAAAAAAAAATCATGCCCACAATTGATAAGGAAAGAATATATTTAAGACCAAGTATGAGTAAATTGAACTGATTCTTTTAAGACTAATATGCAATATTACTGGAGAGACAGAGTCATTAACTATAAGGTGCTAAGATCTACCAGCATGTTTCTTCTCATTTGTTCTTATATAAACCAGATGGAATTTACACACCAGCAAAATATCTGACCTACTATGTAAAAACCTCAAACTGTTACTAGAGGGATATGAAGAAATTCTACAGAAACATACTAAAATATTGTCTGTATAAGAAACAGTGGAATGTAAGGAAAGAACACTAAATGGATCTTCTGGGCAATCTGTAATTCAAGAGAAGATGGTTTGAACCTGAGCAGAGATGTGGCTCTGTTCAGACTTGCAGAGCTACAGACGTCACTTTAGAAAAGTCCTGTCACATGATTTCTTCAGGAGCATACAGTGTGTGTGGGAGATTCTTCCAACGCATGTGAAAAAGTGAACCAACTGAGAAATTCTTTTTTTTCCAGCACCAGGGATCAAACTCACAGCCTCAAGCTTGCCAGGCAGGTGCTTATGCCACTGAGCTAAATCCCCAGCCCTTGCCTTTTTGAGATGGGGTCTCACTATGCCATTCAGGCTGGTCTTGCATTCACTTTGTAGCCCAGGCTGGTCTCAAACTCGCAACAATCCTCCTGTCTCCGCCTCCTGAGTGCTGGGATTATAAGTGTGCCACCAGGCCCGGCTCCAACTGAGAAATTCTTAAAATGGAGCTTTTCCCAAGAGCCACAAAAATTGTAGTATTCTTTGTAGTGTAATTTGTAAGCATGCTATATTCAGTTCAAGTTTAGAATCAGAGGAAAAATAGTGGTAACATTTTGTCCTGTTACCTGAATTGAAAGGACCACAGCACATAGGGCTTTAGAAGCATCCAGTCAGAGCCCCTCTATGCATACGGGGAAACTGCAGACCAGAGCTCAGCCCCAGCTGAGAAGACCAGGCTCCAAGGCTTCTGCTTCATGGAGGTGGTTGGCCACAGCTGACTGCACCTGTGTGTTTCACAAACTTTGCGTCTGACATTTCCTGTGAACTTCCTTTTGGCTCAAAGAAAGGAATTTACATTTACAATTGACAGCTATTTGCTTTGATAAGATCTACTAACTTTTTCTAAGTAAATGCAGCATGTAATAATATCCTAAGATGGGTGTCTGTGTGACAATTTTGTAAAAGTTTCTTAATTTGTTTTTATTTCCAAACATAAATTCAAACTTAAATTAAAAAAAAATCAAGTAAACATCAATATGATCACAGTGGGATATCTTAATACCCTACTTTCCCAAAGAGATAGATCCACTAAATTCACAAAGAAATATCAGAGCTGCATCAAACCTTCAAACAAATAGACTTAACAGATAGCTATAAAGTCTTCTTCCCTACAACAAAATACACATTCTTCTCAGCACCACATGGAACATTCAAGATAGATGGCATTCCAGCTTTTTAATATTTATTTAAGGAAGCTTTATAAAAGAATTGGAATTATCCTATGTGTGCTATCAGATAATAGCACATTAACACTATAGATCAATGGCAAAAATGGAAATTTTAAAAACCCCTGGATATTAAATAACACACTTCTGAGTATGCAATGAGTCACAGAAGAAATCAAGAAAGAAATTAAACAGTTCCTAAAATCAAATGACAAAAGTAGTACAACATACCATACTCTGTGGGACAAAAATGATCACAGTCCTAAGAGAGAATTTATTGTTGCAAATGCTTACATTAGAAAAACATAGAGTGCTTCAATTAATAAACAGTAATGCACCTCTAGGTTCTAGAAAAACACAAACAGTCTAAATTCAAACCCAGTATAAAGAAGAAAATCATAAATATCAGAGTGGAAGTTAATAAAATTGAAACAAAAAATACAAAGAATCAATGAATTGAAGATCTGGTTCTTCAAAATAATAAACAATATGGACAAATCTGTAGTCAAAATTACCAAAAGAAGGAAAGAAAAGACCTATATCAATGAAATTAGAAATGAAAAAGCCATAATCACAACAGACACTGCTGGAATCCAGAAGATTATTGGTAACTACTTCAAAAGCCTATACTTCAACAAGTTGGAGAATCTAGAAGTAGGCAAATTCCTAGACACATATGAAGTATCAAAACTGAATCAAGAAGACATAAAATCCTGAACAATTCAGTAATCAGCAATGAAATTAAAGCAATTTAAAAACATCTATCAACGAAGAAAAGGCCAGGACTGGATGGATTGACTGCTGAACTCTGAAAGACTTCAGGAAAGATATATGTCATTACCCTTCAAGTCATTAGTGAAATTAAAAGGGAAGGAATGCATTCAAACTCATGCCTGTAAGCTAGCATTATCTTGATTCCAAAACCAGACAAAGCCCAAACGAATAAAGAAACTACAGACCAAACTTCTTAATGAACATAGACTTAAAAATTTTCAGTGAAATACTGGCAAACATAATGCAATAAATCATCAGAGAATTCACACATCATGACAAAGTAGTCTTCATCCCAGGTATGCAAAGATGATTCAACATACCCAAATCAATAGAGATAATATATCATATAAACAGAAACAAGAGCAAAATTCAAATGATCATCTCAATAGATGCAAAAAAAGTCTGACAAAATATAGCATCTGTCCCTTCATGATGAAAAAAACCTGCAGTAAATAGATATAGAAGGAGCTCATCTTAATCTTATAGAAGCCACTTTTCATAAACCTACTGCCAACATCATATTAAATGAGGACAAGTTGAAACCATTCAGTCTAAAATCAGGGACAAGACAAGGATGTCCACTATAACCACTCCTGTTGAATATAGTACTTGAAATTATGGCCAGACCAATTAGTCAAAAAAAAGAAATGAAAGGGATACATGTAAGAAAGTAAGGGCCAGGGATTTAGCTCAGTGCTGTAAGCGTCTGCCTGGCAAGCACGAGGTCATGAGTTCAATCCCTGGTAGAAGTAGAAGAAGAAGTAGAAGGAGGAAGAGGAGAAGAAGGAGAAGGATGAGAAGGAGGAGAAGGAGAAAGAGACGGAGAAGGAGGAGAAAGAGAAGAAGAAGCAGTAGCAGCAGCTGGGCATGATGGTGCACTCCTGTAATCCTAGCACTGAGGCAGGAGGCTGAGGCAGGAGGATTGTTGCAAGTTTGAGACCAGCCTGGGCTACAAAGTGAGGTCAAGACTAGCCTGAACTGCATAATGAGACTATGTCTCAAAAAGACAGAAAAAAAAAAAAGAAATCAAATTATTTTCAGATAACATGATTCTTTACCTAGAAGACCCAACAAATTCCACCAAAAGACTACTAGAATTAATAAACAATTTCAGCAATGTAGCAAGTTACAAAAATCAATGCAAAAACCAATAGCATTCCTGTACATCACCAATGAACTCATTGAGAAAGAAATTAGGAAAACAGCACCATTCATGATAGCATCAAGCAAAATTAAATACTTTGGAATTAACCTAACCAAGAAAAATTAAATACTTAGGAATTAACCTAACCAAGGAAGTGAAAGACTTCTACAATGAAAGAAAGTATTCTGAATAAACGAGATGGAACAGGGAAAGAGAAAATGAAAAGATATGTTTCTAGATAGACAGAATCAAAGTTGTCAAAATGATCACATTTTCAAAACAGTTATACAGATTTAATGTGATCCCAATCAAAATAACAAAAACATTCTTCACAGAACTAGGAAAAAAAACGCCCTAAAATTTATATGGAATTAGAAGAGACACAGAATACCAAAATCAGTCCTTGGCAAAATCAAAGCAGGAGCCATCCCAATCCTAGATTTCAATTTATATTACGAAGCTACAGTAAAACAGCACAGCACTCACATGGAAACAGGTGTGTGGTTCAGCAGAACAGGATAGACAAAGAAAAAACTCTGGGCACATGAAGTCATCGATCTTTGACAAAGGAGCCAAAAAGATATGCTGGAGGAAAGATGGTCTTTTTAATAAATGATGGTTGGAAAACTGGTAATACTTATGCAGAAGATTGGAGCTGGACCCATATCCGTCATCATGTAACAAGGTAAAATTGAAATGGATCAAAGTCATTAATATTTTAAAAAAAACAATCTGTGGGGAGATAAAATAGGTAAACTCTTGAAGACATAGGCATAGGAAAGAACTTTCTTAACACAACCTTAACTGCATAAGAAATAACATCAAGAATAATCAAATGGGATTGTATCAAATTAGAACACTTCTGCACAGCAAAGAAATCAATAAAGAGACAACCTACAAAATGGGAAAACATTTTCTACCTACTCCTCTAACAGGGGGGTATTATCTAGAATATATAAAAGACTCAAAAAAAGAATCAGACCCCTCAAAATAAAAGGTTCAGTGAAAAAATGGGCCACTGAAATGAACTGACACATCTCAGAAAAAGTCTAAATGGCCAATAAATACATGAAAAGCGCTCAATGTCTGTTGTAGTCAGGGTTTATAAGGAGAACAAGACAATATAGGACACAATTTATAATATTATTTGTAACAGTCACCCAAGGAGTCAAATACAAAGAAAGTGTAGGAAATTTGTCCATACACTAAGACCCAGAGAACCCTGCAGAGGGCCTGGATCCCATGGCAATATCCTATCCTGCATGAGTCCAGCTGAAGACCTAGAGCCCATAACAGTGCCTCCCACACGTCCAACTGGAGGCCTAGAGCGCACAATGACTCATGCAAGTCTGTTTCATGGATCTGCGCTGGGAAGGCCCCAAGGTCAGTGATGGAAACTAGAAAGTCTGTACCGGCGGAATGAAGGATCTGGGCCAGTAGGCTGAGGGTTCTGCACTGGAACTAGGAAGCAACACTCAAAGTAAGAGCCAGAGCTCCCCCCAAAATTACCATAGCCATCCTCAGTGACAATGAGGTCCCGAGCTCTTCTGATGGTGAGAACAGCCGAGATAGGTCAGGAAAGAAGCTCAACAAGTTCCTCCAGGAGAACCCACAGCAACAGGAGAACCAACAACGACAGCTCTTCCTCGCTAGGTCTCCTTTTTATGCTGGCAACAGTCCTCAGGTGTGCATCCTACACTCAGCACCACGCTGATTCAGTTCAGGTGGTGTTTAAGTTGACCATCAGTTTTCAATCCACCACCACATCTCTGGCTATTAGAAAAGTACAAATTAAACAATATTGAGAGTATCTTACTCCAGAAAGAATGGCTATCACCAAAAAATTAAACAGTAGCAAATACTGTTGAGGCTGCTGTGCACTCTTTTACATTCTCAGTGGGTATGTAAACTGGTGCAACCACTATGGAAATCAGTAGGGAGATTCTTTTTTTTTTTAAGAGCTGGATATATTTATTGAGAGAAAGAAAGCTTCTGTCTGAGAGAAAGACAGAAGGGGTCCCGAGTGGGTTGCCAAAGACTCTGAATTTTCTAGGGACTTTTATAGGGTAAAACCACCAGGTGAGACAGGTCCTAGATGGGGAAAACCTGGGAACTCGCAAGGCAAACGGGCATCAGGTGGGACAGAATTATGGTCAACCAATAAGATTAATTGTTCAGGTAAAATTGACCAAATCAGGGACAAATGGGGAAGCAAGTCATGTAGCAAGCGAGCATGCTTACCCAAAGAGCAGTGACTCTTCCTGTAGAGGGTTGGGATGGTGATCACCTTGAGGAAGGCAGGGGTCACCATCCCAGTATGGAGATTCTAAAAACAAACAAACAACAACAACAAAAACTAAAACTAGAAATTCCATTCAACCCAATTACCCCCCTTCCAGAATCTTCCTAAAAGAATTAAAGATATCATACAACAGTGGTATACACATATCAATATTTACAGTAGCACAACTCATGCTAGCTAAATCTTGGAAGCAGCCTGCTTGGAAGCAGCAGATGAAGAGATTTTTAAAAGGGAATACTACTTTGTCATAAAGAAGGATAAATCTGAGTCATTTGTAAGAAAGTGGGTGCATCTTGAAATCATCATGTTAAGTGAAATAAATCAGATACACAATCTTAAATATCACATGCCTTCTCTTATAGGAGAAACTCGATATATAAACAATTTAAAAAATGAAATAAAAGATAGACAACAGGAAACAGGGAAGTGAATCTTTCACAAATGGGAAGGAGAACTAGAAATGGGAAGGATGTGGAGAGAGAGAAGAGAAAGAGAAATAAAAAGAATCAAGAAATGTTAAGTACATGTGCTATGTCCCTAAGATGAATATTAACATTATATTTCAAACATGTAGTAACAAAAAAATAAATATATAAGTAATACTTCTTTCTTCTTAAGCTCTTTAAAATACCTTTAATAATTTCTTTCACTAAAAACTTTAATACCAGTGAGGTTTTCTGGGTATGTAAATATTATGCATAAAATAAGATAAAAGAGGATATAAAGTAAAGAAACCTATAGAGTTGTTGGGTTTACCCATAACAGTACTACATAAGTGGTACTGTTAACTCTTAGTAGACTGTGAGCGTAGACAGGCCACTAAGATAGAAGAAAATAATCTGCAGCTTTAAGCCAGTATAAATTAATTCATAATACTAAAATTAACCCAGTGGCCCAAAATAAGGCAGAAAAAGAACAGAGAGACAAAAAACAAATATAAAATAGAACAGTAGATGTAAATTCAGTCATACTAACTGTCAATGGCTTGAGAATTAAAAGGGAGATAATTGCCCAGGAATTCAGCTCTTAGGTGTGTGCCTAGGGACACACGTGTGCACAGGGCACTTGCATATGGATACTCCTGGGAGCATTGTAGTAAGAAAGACTGAAAACAAAATGAACATCCCTCATGGGCAGAATGATTTAAAAATGTTTTGTTTTATTCATACATGGAATCCTAAAAACAAGTAAATATGAAAAAAACACATGTTCAATATAAATAAATCTGTGAAAGGTAAACACAGAAACCAAGTAGCAGTAGACACAAATGATATCTTTTATTTAACACTTGGGGTATGAAAACATCCTATGTAATGATGTAATTTTAGAAACACAGAAGAGAGAATAGATAAATAGACCAAACAACGATAAATATCAAAATTCAATTCTGTTGTCTCTATTGAAAAATTGGAAAATGAGTATAGATTGATCCCAGCAGTTTCAACCATATTAACTATATTTATTTTTAGGCTGATTGGTGCCCAGAACTGTATGCACTAGAATATTTATTGCACTTTTATGTGTGTCTGAAAATTTTTATAATTTTAAAAACCGGAAAGGAACTGGAGTCTCAAATATGCCTGCTTGGCAAAAGATGGAGGCTTAGGTCGCGATGAGCGTCCAGGCAACTGTTTTGACTTCAGGAGGGGCGGGCCATGATTACAGCTACGATTAGGTGACTCACCGTAATTATGTTTTGTTGAAATTGAATTTATTGAAGCATGAATCATTCTACCCAAGTCCTACCTAATTGCTCCAAAACTGTGGATGGGAAAGATGGCATAGCAGTTTCTCTTAGAGGTCATTCTACAAAGAGCGTGTGTGCGCATGTGCACACACGTGCACACCCATGTACACTTCGCCACACTCACCCTGCAGAATTCCTGCAGCATGGCCTGGCCTTTATTATGACACCGGGTCAGCAGGAAATGTTTACACATTTAACTGTGGCTTATTCCGCTTCCCTTCCGTATTCAGACTATGAGCAACTCAGCATCGGGATTTGGGGCTCCCTGGGGATCCCGGCACTTCAGACTGCGGACCCTTCGGGAGTTAGGGCCTCAAAGCTGCTGACTTGCTTCCAGGCCAGACCTCCCACTGTTCAGTTGGAGACTTAAGGATGCCCTTGGAGCTGTGTGCCCCTGCAGAGCTGACTTTCAATCAACACGAGTTCTTGAAAATGCAAAGCGCAAACCCAGAGCAGCAGATGGGCACCTCCCACCTTGCTGTCCCGGGAGGAGTGGAGTTGTGACAACTTTGGCATCTGCCACGCTGTGACTCGCCTGCAGTCTCACACAGGGAAAGAGATGACAGCCTTTCTCCTCTGTCTCTGCCAGCATGGGGAGATGAGAAGACCTCAAATTGTATATTTGTATTCAGGAAATGAACAACAAGATGGACTTTTTTCTATAGCAGGAGTTTTCCTGTAGTATGCATGAGCAAGGGCTAACTGATCAGTTTTCCTACTGGACAATGAGTTGCAAAGCCAGCCTCCACTGTTCAAATGACAGTGAAAGCAAACATTTATACCACTTATGAGGTAAGGTTTTAAGAAATCTTTTTAGGAACACATGTTTGTGACACATAATAAATACATTCATTGTGGGGAATCAGTATATATACACATCTCATCTTGATCCTTTTTACTTGCCTTTCCCTACCTTCCCTGTTGCATTCCTCTACCTACATTTTAATATATTTCATCTCAACAATTCCATTAAGCAGATGTCTTTACTAACCACATGTTGCAAATGAAGAAATTGAGGCAACAGGAGGTTAAGTAATTTGTTCACATTCACCTAGTCAATAAGGGGAAGGGTGCAGACTCTAACTCGGGCTCTCTGTTCTAGATTGTGTTTTTTAACTACTCTCTTACATGTCTTGCCCATGGCACACAAGGTTCTGGGTGCTTTTCAAAATCACCTGACCTAAGTGCAAAACAAGTTCCATTTGACAAATGAGTAAACTAAGGCTAAGAGAGGCAAAGTAACTCCAAAGGTTATACAAATAGTAGCACAAGCAGTCTGCCTGGTGGCATATCTACCCCTCTTAGTTCAAATGACAGGCTGAGTGTGGGAGCCCAAGCAGATTAGGAATGCATGAGGACAAGTAGTCATGAAGAAGTAGCCTCTCCTCTCCCTCCCCTCTCCTCCCCTCCCCAAGGCACAATGATGCCGTGTTCCATCCTGATCCCAATAATAGGTGCTCCGAGCAGGCTCAAG
>RJWT010020277.1:0-18026 GCA_004365215.1 Cuniculus paca
TGAGTGGTCTAAATGCAGTACCATGCTGATTTAATTCAGCTGGTGTTAAGTTGACCACCAGTTTTTAATCCATAACAAAGGGCTTACTGAGTATTTATTAAATGCATAAAAAGCCCGCATAATTTGAAAATTTGAGTTAACTTATTGATTAGAAAAAAGTTTCACAGTTGACAGATAATTTAATTCTATTTGATTTAGATAATCTTCAATAGTCATCAGAACTCAACTAAATAACAATTTTATTATTGAAGTATGAAGAAGGAGGTAGCAGAGAGGGATGACCAAAGAGTTGAGATGTGTTATGTACGGGTACCAACTACTCACAAGGACTGTGACCATTACATGCTGCAAACAGGTACCAATAAAAAATAAAAACTGAGAGGAAAAGAGATTAACTTTGGACAAATTATAATGCCTTTTTGCCTTAGATTTTTTTCATTTTTAAATGAAGTTAATAATATGAACGTTATTGGAGAAAAAAATGACCTGTGCCAGAGAACAGTAGCTTGATAAAATACTTATTAGTAGTAACAGTATTATTTATTCCTCAAGTTCAACTGAGAATTTTTTCATGGCTTGTTATGTGCTAGCTAAACGTCATTCTAAACCCTGGGGATAGAAAAGTAAACAATAAATAAAAATTTCTGTCTTCATTGGTAGGCAAGACAGATAATATACAGGATGCAAGAAATAATCACAGTATTAGATATTAAGAAGTTCTAAGTATATGAAGAAAAAATAGGCAGAGGAAAATGCCAGCAAGCAGGAAGGGCACTACAGTTTTCTGTGGGTGTTGGCCATGGTCAGCAGCTAAGGGACAATGAAGATCTGATAGAAGAGGCAGAGGGGCACGCGAGCAGCTGATCTCCAGGCAGAGGGAGCAGCATCTGCCACAGCTCAGACATAACGCAGAGCCTAAGGTGGTTGGAGCAGGGTATGAGATGAAAAATGGTGTGAACTGCCAGCAAAAGGGTAGGGGTGGGGCTACAGGATAAAGGACTTCGTGGGTCCTGCTAAGAACTCTGCACTGACTCCGGTGGCAGGGTAGCATGGGAGGCTACTGGACACTTTTCCCTAGGGAGTGATGTAATCTGACTCTTGTTGAATATGATCACCTGGGCTCTGTTGAAACGTGACTGAAAGGAGAACCAGTGTCTGCTGTGGTGGGAATGATGATTATTCAAACACTGTGGGACACATACATTATAAAGCTCCTCACGGTCAGAAGGCCTGTGGTCACTTTTGGGTATGGACACCATGATAATTGCTGCACATCGTAGACCTCAGTAATTGGTATAAGGGATGTTTTTTCTTTAGTCTAGCAATAGAAGACAATTATTCTTATATAAATCATTTTATAGCTCCATTTTTCTACTACTTGTTTAAAATTGAGACAACCAAATAAATGTTTTGACCCCAAAAGTATGAAAATGTTCCTGAGTAGTAATACAGTTATATTGGCATTCCCATAACTGTGAAATTTGTGGAAGTTTAAATTAATGGGAATGTCAAGGAAACTTTGGTAGTGATAGTAGCATATAAATAAAGGGACCAGGGTATTTCAGTTCAACTGAGTTACAGTTCACTGATTTCCCAGCAAGTAGAAAAAAATTCCAAAAGCGGAAATAGTTGAATGAGTATAGATTTAGAATTAGTTCTTACTCTTAATTTCAGTATTGCATTTATTCCCCTAGTTTTGACATCAACCTTGTTAGCTTGTCACTGGAGTTATTGCCTAGTATTTTCAGTAACATATGTTTTACTATTCATGTGCAGATAATAATTTACTTAGAAAAATAAAGAGACACCTAAATATAAATGCCATGTAGAATTTTGGCGTGAGAAATATGAAATTTAAAAAATGAGAAAAATAAATTTATGATCCACATTTGAAAATAAAAGCTCAAGGTGAAGAAAAGAAAGGTATATATAAATTTAAAGTAGCATCTTTTAAATTTTTTCCTGTTTTTCTTATAGATACAAAGGGAAAAGAGCATAATTTTATAAGATCTCATAAAATAATTGAGGACAATTTCTAGTTCAATAGATTATCATGAATATTTAAGAAATATAGTTATGATATAGTGAAGTGGGGCGAAAGCATTGCTAAAATAACATAACTTTAAAAGGTTTATGTGACTACAAAATTATGTTCATGTATTCTGAAGAGTTTTGTTCTTTAGGAAGCATACATACTGTAAAAGAACTAGTGTTCATTATAAAAGTGAAGTTCTAGATTGTTCAAGCGATTAACTTAAAAGAGACGGTTATGAAACTTTCCCTTTCACGGGTACGTTTTTCTTATTTTTATGGGCTTAGGACAGTAAGAAAAAAAAGATGATTTGAGCTTTCTATTCTCTCTGTCACCTTTTTTCACTTAATTCACAACTAATTTTCAAACTAGAATTAGTGAGCCAAAGACAAAAGATTGTTCTCTTCAGACTTTCAGAGTAAGTTGCCATAAAACATTTGCATGTGATAACATTGGAAATGATAATATTTCAAAAATCTCTTTGAATCTGGGAATTTTTTTATCTCCAGTTCCCTAATGTGAACATATTTTAAAATATATTAGCAAACTTGGGGCAAACTTGAATTTTTTCAATTACTGGCTTGTAGATATCATTGCTAGAAATCACTATTTCAACAGTGGAGGAGTAGGTGATAGCTACTGAGAATGGCAAGAATATGAACTGCCAATGTCAAATGTTGTATGTGGCATTGCTATAAAATCCCTGAAAAGACTTAATCAACTTTCCACAAAGGTCAAAAGATTTATAGTTAGAAAATATGTCAATGATAGATAGATAGATAGATAGATAGATAGATAGATAGATGATAGATAGAGCCAGAAATTTTAAAAATCATTTTCTGAAAAAACTGTGACAACTTCTTTGATGTTAGTTAGCTACTAAATTTGAAGGAGAATTGCTTCTCAGGAATGACTTCCCTTTGAGCACTCTGTCAGCTATTATCAGTTTCATGTCAGGCTATGGCTTCCTACACTGAATGTGAGAGCGCTGAACCACAATTGCAATCATTCGCCTCCTGGTATGACAACTTTACTCATATGCTTCTGTCACTCAAATCAGAATTAAATGAAGGTACCATACTTTTCTTTCTAGATAGGGGCATAGCTCAGGGGTAGAGCATTTGACTGCATGCTTTTCTTTCTGTCACATTTTCCTATGAATTTTGCATACATAATTAGTTATATTCAGATAGTTTTCATTTTTCAGCTGTCTAAAATTGATAAAGGTTGGATATGGAAAACATTAATTCTGACAAGTAGGTCGTATCTTTTTTTCTATTTTACCTATAATTATAAAGTATTTTGGTCAGTAAAGTGGCTTTATGTAACTTTAAAAATCAATACTCATAAATGATCTTTTGTATCACCTCTAGTAATTCCCCTGCTTTCTGTGGTAGCAACATAACGTTTTCTCCATAGTACATTGGTCCAACTGTCCCGCTGTCCCACGCGCCTTCTCAGGGCGACCACCAATCGTCATACATCAGCTCTTGGTAATTGGTTTAGGGCTCATGAGTGATGGAAAGAGAAGCAAAAAGCCATAGCCTGACAAGAGACTGATAATAGCTGACAGAGCACTCAAATGGAAGTCATTCCTGAGAAGCAATTCTCCTTCAATTTAGTGGCTAACAATAAAGCAGTTATCACAGTTATTTTTTAGAAAAGATTTCTAAATTTTCTGGATCTGTCTGTCTGACTATCTATCTATATATCTACCTGTCTAACTGCTCTAGAGATATTAAAGGGTTTTTGTCCTGAGGTCCTAAACAGCTATGTTCCTCTATGCCATAGGAAAAGAACCTACCCCCAGAATGAAGACTTCGATACAGAGCCTGAAGTAGCAAGCCGAGGGAAAGGCAGCATTCTAATGAGATCATTAAATATCTTACACATGAGGCACATTTCTCCAACTCCAGTAACAGGAGCCAAGGAGTCCACCGTTTTGGTTTTCTTTAGCTAGTTAGTTCATTTTGCATTTTTATTGCCTGTAACTCCGTGATTCTTGACCATTGCAACTGTGTGCTACTAATTGTAAAATGCTCAAATTCTTGAGTAAGTCATTAATTCTATTTGAGGTTTATCAGTGAATTCCATCTTTTTACTTTTTGGAGAGTGTTTAGCAATCATGTGATATTAACATCGTGTAGCAATCTGGGAAAAGTTTTAGGAACATATTTTATTTCCTTGTTATTGTGAATTTTATTTTCATAAAAATGATAAAATTCTTAAAATTTTATATTAATATCTCTCTATTGCTAATCCCTAATGTTTAACTATTCAGCTATTCCTCTTAGTTTTGTCCCTAGTGTGTTCTAGTCTGTTGTGCTTACACCAGTTGTTACCTTACTGATTGTTTTCGTTGTGCTAAATCCTCAGCTACAATTTTTTTCTCATTTGATTTTGTCCATGCTCCTTTCCACAGACCCTTGTGATGTTAGATGAACACTGTATTCTTCAACACTTTCTTTGTCTACTCTGCTCCATTCAAATATAACTTTCAGTCTTTTATCTGGATCTTCTCATACCCACAGAATCCTTACACCAGGTCAGGAAGAACCACATCATATCAAAGAGCAAAGTGGAAGGAGAGGACCAGTATGTTTTGGTCTTTGAAGAGGAGGATCTTAATCTCCCTGAAGTCCAATCCATGGAAGTATGAACAGCCTGTTGAAGACTTGTTGCCCTTCCTGGTTTTCCTGTGGGAACAAATATTTCGGGCTGCTATAATGAAGTTAAGCCTCTCTCCCTGTTTGTACTTGGTATGCCTGACTGCACCGGTGGTAAGCATGGTACAGAGATGGCATGTGAATTATCTCCCAGAAGGAAGGACAAAGGGCTCAACAAAACTCCTGCTTAACTGCACTGAGCCTGCCAGGGCATATCTCCTGGGCAAGGAATCAACAAGCCAATAGAGACTGCCCAACTCTTATTTTCAAAACAAGATAATTAGGAATGTTTACTAAGTGGCCACTGTGTGTTGTTTTGGATAATCTATATATTATATTCTAAACCAAATAATTCTGTGCACTATAACATATGACTTTGGTAAACTGTGGCATTTTAAATTTAGCACATTTCGTCTTTAAACATGTATGGTGGTCCTAGTGTTGCTCTCTGGCTTCCCAAAAAAGGGAGCAAATTGCATTTATGGAACACTTACTATTCCTTGTTAGGACTAAAAAGAGAATTATGTGATACTTTGCCAAGGTCTCTTGAATTTGATAATTTTCATTGCACTGCAAATTGTGTCTCAAGGATACAAACTTTGATGAGCTTTTGTTTATGTTTGTGTTTATTAATTTTTTTTAAAGAATAGATTGTAGCACGAGGCCAAAATGACCCCTAGGAAATTAGTGTTAGTTATATGAACTAGAGCTTGTGAATTGATTTGGCTTGATTTATCTGGAGGTGAGAAGAAGAAATAAAGTTTTAAAAGACATGGAAAACGAATTAGGATAAAAAGATAAAAGACAAGACAGAATATCATATTACAAAGCACAAATAAAACCACACCAAATGCATATTTAAATTTAAACGTACCTCAAATAATTTTGCCTAGATGTTTCCAGAATCATAACTTCTGTTCATTAGTATATTTTTGTTATAGCACTCCTCAGCTTGAACTTGGATCCTTTCTAAGATGTACAGTTTAAACTGCTGTTAGGCTGTTGCAAAACTAACTTCTACTATCCAGGCTGGAAAGAAAAGCAAACACTGATAGAAAGAGGTAACATGCAGAGAAAAGAAAAAACTCTCTCTGCTCTCAATAATTGGATTCAAATGAATTAATCAGAATTAAAGTTCTGACATCTGAGGATATACTTACCCATAAGATCCAGTTAACTTACTCTTTTGAAAATAGCCTAGCAATTGGGTCAGCCTACCAAGTAGAGAAAGAGAGAGAGAGAGAGGGAGAGACATACTATTGGTTGTTTGAAGTAATTGACAGTGTCAGTAAAAAAAAATGCAATCAAATAAGAACCTGATGTATTTAGATAAAGTTATTCAATTTGTTTAGTAATCTTAGCACTTCACACAAGCTCTTAGGACAATGGCTCAGTGTGATGCTGCCCTGTAAATGGCTGTTGAATGTTGTTACAAAGCCTCATGTTTTATTAAACAATATCTGATCCTTATAGAAATCCATTCAAAACAATAATAAGGAAAGAGGCCAAAAATTATTTTGGGTTCTGGAATATAATAGACCGTACTTAATCATGCTGACACATATGTAATGTTTAGGTGGTTTCAAAATAGTAATCGCTCAGTCATTCATGGTGATAAAATCTTTTAAAATGAAAGAGAAATAACTAAAAGACACTTTCAGTAATTAGACCAAGAGGTCCTATAGAATGATTATACCTGTCTATAAAGAACTGCACATCAAATGGTCCCTTTCATGATGGGTTTATACCTAGTTAGTTCTTGAGAAAGTGCAGAGTAACATTTTGGCTTGGCTACTTGGTTTTGACTATCTAAATGTTCTTTAGTATTTTAATGTGGGAATTTTGAAAACAACAACAAAATAAATAATGTTAATACCAAGACTCCTTATTGTTGTGGATTTCATAATATATTTGCTTTAACAGACCTGAATAAGTTATATGGATATGATCTATTTAGTATTAATTTCCACATTTTCCTTTTTTGAAGAAAACCTGAGTCATAAAAGGTTGTAGGACTGATTTTGTGTTAGTCTTGGTACAGACTTTCATCTTCTCTCTGCGAAGTATGGCACCCTCTTCTAGAGAACCAGAAATAGATGAAGCCTGCTGGACTTTTCCTTCGCATCAGCACAAAGCATTTCTGGCTGTCAGACAGCAATCACATATAGTTTATTTCAATCAGACATAGTTACCAACTGTCCATGAGCTTATCAGTCCCTATCACTATTGTGCAAATTCATATGCAGTTAAGACCTTTTTTTTTTTCAGATGAGAATGATCCTATTCAATCCATTTTGTATGATACCCTTCCTCAGGGAAGAAGAAGAAGAAAAAAAACCTGATGATAATCTTGATGATCCAAGCAGACACACATGTAAAAGTTCACATTTCACCAGAGTAAAATTAACCATGAAGTTTTAGAGAAGTGCTATAAACACGTGCTTAAAATGCCGTCTCTGCAGCATCAGCATGTGTACGGTACACTGATATATAGAATTTAGATAGCTAGAAACGCCGGTGCTTTGGCTATGCTATGTATGAAGAGCAGTCTGAGTAAGTGTGAAGGAAGCGGAGGGGAGACAGCCAGAGCTCCCCTTCTGACTGATTTCTGTTAAACCACTTAACTTCAACGTACATCAGTTTCTTCATTATGAATTTCTGGAAAACAACTTTTGCTTCTTACATCAGCAGGATGTTGTAAGGATGTTGTAATGTAATGTACATGTACTTCCTTTATAGGGAAAATTTTGTAATAAATTTGTTAAACAAACTCATTTCCATTAGAAGAGGAGAAACAGGATGTAGTCCTGACTAAGCTTCTGATCCAAAGAGTAGAATTCACCAATGCAACCGTACAAGAAGCTTGGGTCTAGCCCATTACAAGGCATTGAGTATTTCATACAGTATATATTTTTTTAACCATGAAATGGATGCATGTTACTATACACCATCAGGTAAGGATTTATGGTTTAAATCTCCTATAATTTATAACTAACAAAGCTTACTGTATGTAGAAACATTCTACAATAATAGGTTATAGAAAATATTCTCTAGAAAGCTCAGAATTGCATGCTTTCATTTAGCTATTTCAACAATTTAATCAAAACAGCAGTGTTTTATTATGCCAATTGAAACACTGCAGAGAAGAAACCTGATAAATTAATGAGCAGGTTAATTTTTTAAAAATTTGCTCTAAATATTTGATATAGTTCTGTAACATTATACATAGATAATATACTCAATAGTTTAACTATTATGTGTTGAAACAAGATAAGAAGCAACATAGTCTTTGAATACTCATGGCCACAGTGGGAATAACATCATGATCTTGGCCATTACTACCCTTTAGGGACTGGGGCTGCTAGGAAACATACAAACACGGAGCTTTACAGCCGTTTGGGATGACCATTCTAAACTGAGACTAAAAACAGTCCCTGGATGCAGTACATTTTAGAAAAACAAAAAACCAGCTGGCCACTGATAAGAGCATGCCCGGACCCAAGAATGGCTTTCTGAAGTCTTGCATTAGGGATTTTCTGATGCCAAATATTTACATGGCACAATGCTGTATTTTCATGCTCTATAAAATCCAGTAGGTATTTTTTTTATTTTAAAGAGAATAAAACAAAACAAAATAAAACAGAACAAAGCAGATCAGAACAGAACAATGCAAGAAATACACTACTCCAAAACAAGACAACAGGAAATCAACAGTGGCTACCCTAGTGTCTCTTGTTTTCTTCAAAATATTTGTTCATACTTTCACACGCAATAAATTCAAACAAAACAAAATAGTATAAAACCAATCAAAACAAAAGAATGAAAGCATTACAGGCCTTAAAAACCAGACAATAGGAAATCAACTATGGCTACCATGTTTTCTCTTGTTTTCTTCAAAACCAGTAGGTTTTGTTTTTTTTTTTTTTTACAAAAAGAAGCTTAGTGCAGAATAGAAAATTTAAAATGTCTTGATTTTTCAAAAGCATTTACCTTTAAAAATGTACTTCTATTTTTATTTTAAAGGGAAATGAAACAAAATGATAAAGCTAAGTCAAACAAAATGGTGAGAGCAATACTGGATTTCAAAAACAAGACAGAAGGAAATCCCCCATCGTTGCTATATTGCATATCCTCTAAATAGCTGCTTAGACTAGTGGCTTTAGGCCTGCAAAGTCAATCAAACCACATAAGCATTAAGTCATTTTTTTACTTCAGTAGCTATCATCTCAGCCTGTGTTTCTCTGTATCAGCTGGTTGCTTACAGGGGTCAGCAGGAGGCTCAGCTCTTCTTGTCTCCCAGCCTCTACACCGGCTGTCTCACAGGAGAGGGTTGGCTTCTTGGTTCTCCTCCCTGCCCACGACTGCCACTAGCTCACAGGAAGAGGTTGGCAAAACACACTTTTTAATAGCATACATGGAAGAGAAATAATGCCATGGTGCCAAACAAACTAATTCTAAGATAATTTCTACTGTCCAAATTTTTCTCTTTTACAGGTGTAATTCAGCATATCTGTCTATTTAAAAAAAATATTTTTGGGCCGGGGATGTTGCCGAATAGTAGAGCTCTTGCCTAGCATACATCAGGTTCTGGGTTCAATCCTCAGCACCACAAAACCAAAGGGAAACAAAAAGAAAATGAAAATATTCTCTGTTTATTGAGTGGAAGAGTTCATGAAATGAATTTTAAAAAGGACACTGTGATAAACTATATTTCTGCAACTTAACATTTCTAGTATAAAATACACAAAATCAACTGTGGTATTTCCTTTAAAAATAGAGGTGATTACACTCAAATTGCATTTAGTTTCCTATAGTGAATACTAAAGGTGCTTTGTACCTCGCATGTTATAATAAATGTTTGTGTTGAAATGGAATCCCTTAAATTACTTGAGAATAATGGGTTCTCAAGGTAATTTAAGAATCTTTCTCATAATTGTAGAAAGAAAAATTTTATCCCTCTTCTGAATTAATGTGAGCTTTTCTATAACTGCATCTTTGAGATTGGGCATAAATTGTATGCAAAATAAATAAAATTGTATGGGGTAATTAACTTGGAAAATTAATGTGTTTATAATTGTAGCACTATTGTAGAGTGAGACTTCACTTTTCATATTTTTATTTGTCATGTTTAGCTTTATGTAATACAGTACTACTATCAGTTCAAAAACATATGCGAATCCCTAAAAGTTGGAAACTACTTTATTCATTTTTGCATCTTCTCAGCCTGGCCTTGTGCCTGACACATGTTAAGAGGTGAACCAGATTTTGAAGAATAAATGTTCTAAAGTCAAAAAGCTGCATAAGCATCCCCTGAATATATTCATTTTATACACTAACATTTGTAAATTTAGAAGCACAGTGGTTTTTGGTTGTCTCAGCGCTCTATTTCAGCTTATAACTTTACTTGTAAGAAAGCAAGGTTTTACACATCAGTGCCTCAGATTTGCTGAAGATTATGAAATGTTTCTTCTGGCTCTTTTCTACCAGGAAAATAGCACGTGGAAAGGTTTCGTTTTATGCATCTGATGATTCTTTGGACTGGTCACCTTGGGATCATACTTCACCATTCAGAAAGATTCAAATTAAAATGAGAATGTCTAAATAAAAATGAAGGTAAAATTTGACATACAGCAATTCTTCTCATTCACCTGTAAACATAATTCAACTGTAAATTTTGTAAGCATTGCTATTTCTACACTAGGTGGAGCCATTTGCTTGAACTAGTTGCAGGAAAACTGACTGAGAATATGGACATTTAATTTTATATGAACGTCCTAAGTTATTTTCCAAGGTAGCTGCATCGTATTTATATCCCTATCAGGAGCATATGAAATTTCGGGTGCCTTCACATGTTTTTTTTAATTTTGCCATTCTTCTATTTTAGTCATATTAATAACTGTATAGTGGCATCTCATCTTAATTTTTATTTGTATTTCCTTAATGACTAATTGTGTCAAACATTTTTTCATGTGCTTATTTTGACTAGGTTAAATCTGCTTTGCTAAAATATTCATTCAAAATTTTGTTCAATCTTTATTGGACCGTTTATTTTCTTAATGTCAAGTTGTAAGAGCTATTTATATTACTATAATACCCAGAAATTCCAGTCTGTTGCACTTATCCAAGGTATAAAACTATATGTCCACACAAAGGTCAATATGCAAATATTCCTAGCAGTTTAACTTACAGTCACCATAATTGAAAACAGCCTATCAACTAGGCAATGAACAAATGACTTCCGGTACACTCATATAATGGAATAATACCAGCAATAAAAAGGAATCAACTATATATATATGAATCTTTTCAAAGTGTAACATTTAGTGAAAGAAACCAGAAAAACTACTCCCATATGATTCCACTCATATGATAGTCTTGAAAAGAAAGAACTACAGAGAAGAAGGTGTTTTGATGGTTTCTCTGGACTGGAATTAGGAGCAGGAACTGAAACTGACTGAAAGATTCACAGGTGAGCCTTTGGAAGGGATCATTCAATACTTTCTTTTTAGCTTATGTACACTTGTGAAATGTCATTGATGATATTCCTAGAAGGGCTGACTGTGTTCACATTTATTGTTGAATTATTGTTGTATTTTTGTTTTCTTAATATTTAACATTTTATTATTCAATGAACCTGACATGCAAAAACTTGTCTAAAGAAAGAAAATATGATTATGAACATTTGAAAGCATTCTGGTAATTTCTGTAAAAGCCTCTTCACACAAGAGAGCTAGAATGGCAAAGACAATCCTGGACAACACAGGCAAGGCAGGAGGCATCACAATCCTTGACTTGATATTATACTACAAAGCTACTACAATCAAATCAACATGGTACTGGCAAAAAAACAAAAAAAAACAAACTGAAGACCAGTGGAATGGAGTAGCAGATGCTGATGCTACTAAAACCACACTCAACCACATTACCTTTGATAAAGAGGCCAAACATGTTCACTGGAAGAAAGATAGCTTCTTTAACAAATGATTCTGACAAACTGATTCTCTGCATGCCAAAGACTAAAACTAAACCCGTGTCTATCACCATGCAATAAACTAAAGTCAAAATGGATCAAAGATCTAAATATTAACACAGAAACACTAAATCTACTGGGAGAGAAAGAAGGTAGAAGAAATCTTGAAGATATAGGTGTAGGCAGAGAGTTCATGAACAAAACCCAAACTGCATGGAAAATACTTTGAAAAATCAACAACTGTGATTTCATCTTATTAAAAAGCTTTTGCACAGCAAAAGAAATCACCAACAGAAAGAGAAGACAACCCAGAGAGTGGGAAAAAATTTTAACCAATTATACCACAGACAAAGGATTTTTATCTAGAACACATACAGAATTGAAAAACCTTCAATCCCCAAATTCAAAGACCCATTCCAAAAATGGGCATCTGAGATGAATACACACTTCTCAGATGCAGAAATACAAATAGCAAACAAATATATGAAAAAGAGTTCAACATCACTGGTCATCCAAGAAATGCAAATTAAAACAACACTAAGATAGCATTTCACTCCAGAAAGAACGGCCATCATTGAGCAATCAGCCAATAACAGATGCTGGAGAAGCTGTGGGCAAAAAGGAACCCTTTTCCACTGTTGGTGGGAGTGCAGACTAGTGCAACCACTGTGAAAATCAGTATGGAGATTCCTCAAAAACCTGGAATTAGAGATTCTATTGGGCCCAGCTATTTCCTTTCTGGGTATCTTCCCAGAATAATTAAATACATCATGCCACAACAACACATGTGCACTCATGTTTATAGCATCACAATTTGTAATAGCTGAATCTTGGAAACAACCCAAATACCTATCAACTAAAGAATAGATTTAAAAAAAAGATGTGATATTTTTATACAGTGGAGAACTACTCAACCATAAAGAAGGATAACCAGAGACTTTCATAGCCAAATAGATGCAATTTGAGACCATACTCATAAGTGAAATAAATCAGACTCACATGTGTAAACATCATACTGTCTCGCTAGTGTGAGAAACTGAAAGAGTAAATAAGGTCTGAAACTTACAATATATTGTGAAATGGGAAGAAAGTACTCAAAAGGAAAAAGAAACTAGGAATAGTGAAAGGGGAAAGAACAGTAGGGAAAAGGGAAAAAATGCAAGTCATTTATACTATTAGTGTCTCTTAGTTCATTAAAAGGGAAAGTTTTTGCTAATGTTGATTGGAGAAATTTTTATGCCTTTATTTATTTATTTATTTAGTCTTTTTCAGACAAGTTCTCACTATGCAGTTCAGACTGGCCTTGAATTCACTTTGTAACTCAGTCTAGCCTTGAACTTGCAGTGATCATCCTGCCTCAGCCTCCAAAGTGCTGAGTATACCCATTTACCCTGGGCAACTACTCTGAAGATAACAATACGTAATACATTAACTATTGCTATTCTCCTATTATATTGTTATGAAATTTTGTTTTACCTTTTATCATAAAATTTTTAAAAAATTTTAAAAAGTCTCTTCATGCAAATCTTAACTTTTTTCTCTTTCTTAGCATATTTTAAGAATGTACATTGATAAATTTCTGATAAAATTCTACTTACTTTAGAAGGTCTATAGCACTAATAAAAGAGGGATAATGTTTATTTTTATGTCCAAACATAAGCTGGGAAATAACATCAAGTATTAATACATACTGCTTCATCATTATTGATAATTTCTATGTTTTGTATAATGATGAATATTGCTTTATTATTAAGTATGAAAAAATCAAGCAAGTATTTTTATTACACAAAGAATCATTCTCAATAATACCTATTTATGAAACAAGATACTTCCATGACAAAGAACAACTCAAGGAATTCATGACCACCAATCCAACCCTACAAAGATTACTAAAGGACATTTTAGAGAGGGAAAAAAAAGACCACGGTCTCAGGAACAATGTCAGAGGGGGACCATCAAGTGGGGCCAGTCTATTGAATGGAGAGGAAAAATAGGGAGCCCATGGCAGGAAAATAGCATGGCAGAGACAATACAGAGCAAGAGGGCCTCAAGCCACTAATAGAAAGAAAAAGAGGCATAGTGGATCAGGAGACAGGATCCATCAATATGCTCTATGCAAGAAACGCATTTAGCTAGAAAGAAAATTCATAGTCTGAAAGTCAAAGGAGAGAGAACAATGCCCTATGTGACAGGGAGCCGGGGGGGGTAATAATAAGGGTAGCCTGCCCATTAATTACAGAATGGATAAGAAAGACATGGGATTTCGTGGGGTTGGAAACCTACTCAGCTATAAAGGAAGATAACCTCAAGGTTCTTGTGGGTAGATAGAGGCAACTGGTAATAGTGCTCATGGATGTAATGGGCCAGAGTCACAAGGGTGAATTTTGTGTTGTCTCCATAGCATAACAAACTAAAGGTGTTAGTGGGATCCCAAATGCACAATACATATTGGGAAAGTCAAAGGGGAGGAATTATCTAAAAAGGGAAGAAAATAACCACTCTTAATCTATTATCATGATTTGAAATTCAGATTGTATTCATAGTTCTGATTAGTTTCATTTTATTCTGATTTGTTTGATTTTACTATACTTGATGGCATGGACAGCTATTTTAAAGATAAAAAAATATATAATTGCAGCCATCGAGGATGTCTACTTATCTTGTTTAGAAACCCTGTATGGCTTCCATTGTTTGTTTTGATTGATTTTACTCTATTCTGTGTGGTTTGATTGTAATATGTCTGAAGGTGTAGGCAACTATTCTGAAGATAACAAATATTATGGTAGCCAGTGCTGTTTCGCTTATATCTTGAAATTCTATATTGCTTACATTGTTCTGCTTTGTTTGTTTTGTTTTGTTTCTACTGTTTTAGTTTGTTGTATTTTGTTTGATTTTACTTATCCCTGATGGTATGGGCAGGTATACTGCAGATAACAAGAGCCATTATGGTAGCCTTATCGATTGCTTTGTTTTTTGGTTTTTGGTTTTTTTCTTTTTTTTTACACTGCTTCAAAGTCATGTTCCATGTTCATTGCTTTGTTTTGATTGACTTTACTCTGTTTTGTTTTGTTTGGTTTGGTTGTATTCTTTTCAAAATAAAAAAAATAATACCTATATATTATACATTTCTTTTAAGGCAAGTGAAATTATTTTATTTGCAAGTTATATAATAAACAAATTTAGTTCTAGTTTTATTACTATTCTATCTATCTACCTATCTCTCTATCTATCTATCTATCCTTTTATCCCCTGTAATACTAAAGACTGAACCCAGGGCCTTCTTACTGAGCTACTGCTAGGCACTATTTTATGTTTTGAAGCAGGGTCTTGCTAAGTCAGTAAGTTGTCCAAGCTGGGCTTGAACGGCAATTCTTCTACCTTCCAAGTGCTGGTATTGCAAACATGCAAGATCATACCCAGCTCCTCTGTGTGTATAAATATATCTTAGCTTTAAATAGACCGTATAGAAAACTCCATCTGTATTTCATTTAAATTAGTTCAAAGCTTGGGTTTTCTAGAAAAATGACACCTGGTATATTTTAAAAGAAAGCCGTGCTGTCCTTAGCACTTACAAATATACAGTAAAATCTCACATTTAATTCACGTAATGAGAAAATCTACAGCTAGAGTTTTGTAACCTACGGAAAGACCAAAAAAGGAGGTTGACAAAATATCTTCAACAACGTGACAAAGTATGAAAACATTTTTGAGTGAATTTGGGCTTGAGAATTGTAATGAAATTAGTTTTCAGATGCACAGAAGGAGAACAGCAACTGGATTATAAAGGAGGCTCACAGCTAAAAGCAGACACTAGGGTGTTCGTGGATTCCCATCACTTCTAATTGGAGTACTCTGTCGTCTCCTGACTGCACTTTGAGGAGAATGACTAGAGAACAAATGGAGTTACACCTTTTCTTAGTTAAAAATAGACTCTATTTTGTATGTTGGGCACCCAACCATTCTCATGACTTTCCAGATACAAGTTCCATGGTCCTGGGCTGTTCAGTCAGTCATGCATGGTATTTCAAATGTTTCTGCTCAGAACTGTTCTAGTCCAACTGAGGCTGTGAAAAGATTAAACTAAATCAATGGACTCTCCCTCTTCCCTGAAAATTAGAATCTTCTGTATTGGTTCAGAAAATAGAGTAACACCGAAGGTTCAGTTTTATTTTTCTCTTTATTCCCTAAAATAAATACTTTTTTATTTTTATTTTTTGAGATAGTTCTAAGTTTCCTCAATAGATTCTGCAATAAGAGGGATATTTATAGGGACAAAGAAATTCAGAGAGTGTTTGTGGAAAAACTGATCTAGCACTGCTATGCTAGAAAGCCAATGCCTGGTCTCATTTTCCCATGCTTCTCGTGAAGATTATCCTACCAATAGGGAACTGTGCCCACTTCTACCAGAGAAGGAGATCTAGATTTCTATCTACAATCAGTCCAGGGGATGAAACTGGTTGTGATTATTCAAAATGGATGAGGAGCTTGCCTTGAAACTGTATTTGCCTTCTGTGATTCATTGAGATGACATATTATAGTTAAATATAACAAAAATTCATAGGTGCTTTTATTCACAATTAAGATTAAGAAAATTCTATTTCTTATATCAAATAATAGTTACTGATGTTATAGGTATAATACCTGCTTTCATTTAAAATGGCTTTGAGAAAGCAAGGAATGGGAGGGCATGCTTCTAGTCCCAGCTCCTGGAGAGATTCATGTGGAATGATGAAGGAAAATGACATTGTAGAGCAACCATAACATATCCAAGCTCTTCCTTTACTGAGATCTCATCATAGATCATCATTCACCTGGGATTAAGTGACTGACTCAATATAGTCTTGTCAGAAGCTGCACAAATGCCAGCCTCTCGTCTTGTGAAGTCTCTTTTGTCTCGGAGGACTCACAGTAATGATATTGTTGTAGTATATTTCCTGAATTATGTCAGGGAGTCACCAAGTCTCCTGGCACAAAGTTCTGAAAAAGACAACATGCTGAACCATGAAAAATGGAGAAGAAGTGTGATTAATTGTCAAGAGAAGCACAGAAGCATAACTCTTTCTCCTGACAGATGCTCTAGTCGATGACACAGAATCAAGTAACAGCATTGTTACAGATATTTGGGCAAGTGCTATAAGCACCATCTGCTCATTTTCCCCCAGAAGAGTAATCTCTTTTTAGAAATTGAAGAGAAACTTAAAAAGCTGCTTAGGTACTTTGCAAATTTCCATTGATTTCCAGAATTGTGAGTGACTCAAATGTGACACAAGGAAAATTAACCTTAAATAGGACAAGGGCCATCAAAGATGAACTCAATGACTCTCCAAAATATTTTAAAAAATCAAATTGTAAGTAAAATTTGTCTTTGTCCTGCACTTTCTTTCTGAATGTGGTCTGAAAGGTAAATTGAATCAACCAGAATCCATATCTTAAACTAAACATTTATTTTGTCTAAGTGAGCCTCTACCATGCTTCCTCTAATGAATGTTACAAGGAATAAATTAAATTCACAAAAGTTTCAGGAGAAAGTGGTGATGAGAAAGAGGTATTTGTAGGTCATCAATAGGTTCATCCAAAACGAAGTTCTGCAAAGGTGGCACTGATTCTTAGGCACTGCCACCTAGAGGCTAAAAGATGCATTCGCCTTTCCTTTTTCTTTTTTTTAAATTTTTTTTTATTTTTATGGAAGAAAAGGTAAAACAAAATTTCACAACAAAATAATAGGAGAGTAACAGTAGTTAATGCATTACATGTTGTTATCTTCAAAGTAGTTGTTCAAGGTACAAGATATGGGCATAAAAGTTCTCCACTGTACATTAGCACAAACTTTCCCTTTTAATGAACTAAGAGACATAATAGTATAACTGACTTGCATATTTTCCCTTTTCCCTACTGTCTTTTCCCCTTTCACCCATCCCAGTTCCTTTTTCCTTTTTAACAATTTCTTCCCTTTTCACAATATCTATTGTACATTTTGGACCTTGTTTACTCTTTGAATTTCTCACGTAAGAGAGACAGCATTATGTTTACACATGTGAATCTGATTTATTTCACTAGTAGGCATGGTCTCAAGTTGCAAATGGATGCATTTGCCTATAAAAGCCTCTTATTTATTCTTCTTTATGGCCTTTAAGCTTGGAACCTGTGAGGTAGGTTCATGTGGTAGTTAAACCATGAGATCAAATGGATTCATATGAATATCCCAATTCTCCTGGTTATTAGCACTCTATTACTCTACTTTATTCTCCCTGGGGCAAAATAGTTGACACCCAAAATTTAAATGTGGATAAGTTTAATTTGGCTCAGTCTGTGGTTGGCTACTCTAAAGCAGAAACGAGATGGCAGGAGGGCATGGGGA
>RJWT010020278.1:0-18033 GCA_004365215.1 Cuniculus paca
CAGGAGGAGCCTCTGCACACGCCCGAAGAGTGGGCGGTTTGACTTGGGGTTTTAGGAAAATAACAAAAGGGAGCTCCTATGTACATGAGGAAAAGCCCATCAGGGCTACTCAGCCTGCAGCACTCCTCGCCTCCTGAGCTAGCAGAGCCTTGGGGAGAGGAGGCATTTCCCAGGCAAGGAGCAGGAGTCCTGCAGGAAGAGGAGCTGGCTCTGGAGTCCACAGTGGGTTCAGGGCAGCAGGTGGAAATAGGGGTGTTCTTTCTTTTGCTCACTTTCTGCAAGACCCACAGACCTTTCTCACTAGCCTACATGGTCAAAACTCACCACAAGCCAGATATGGTGGTGTACACCTGTCATCCCAGCATTCAGTAGGCTGAGGCAGGAGGATTACCACGAGCTCAAGGCCAGCCTGGGCTACACAATGAGTTCAAGGTCAGCCTGAAGTACGTAGCAAGACTCTGTCTCAAAAAACCAACCAACCAACCAAACAATACAGAAAGCCTCACTAGTGTGGACTTAACTCTTTCAGCTGGGAGACAGAGGTTTCCTGAGGCCCTCTAGGAAGGTTCTAGCAACGTTTGCCCATGGGAGTGCCCAACCTGCCCAGTTGCTCCTGGGGGTTCAGCCTGTAGGACGCAAGGCAGAGGGACCCCACACTCCACCTGACAGCCTCCTTTAGGATGGCCTGAGAGTTCAGAGGGTTGAAGGCAGCAGGGTGTCTGTGCAAGACAACCGAGGCAGCTGCTCCTGTTCAGAAGACCCTCTCCCATCCCACCACCCAACACGCTGCAGGTTAGAGGCTTCTGTACCCATGGGCTGAGCGGCATCCTCTGCCCCTTGACCAAAGGCAGCTTCAGGGCAGACTGGGTGAGAGGAGGATGCTCACAGGCCTGCCCTCGGTACAGGCACCCAGCACGGACACCAAGTGGCCCCTCTGCCTATGACTTTATACAGACAGCATGCCAAAATGCCAGGAAGGGAAGGTGCCTCCTGGGAATATCCCACTACCCTGGGCAGTGCAGTGCCCACGGGTTGCAGGGGGTGGGCCTCACCCAATACCTGGGCTCAGGAGAGGATTCCAGGACTCGAGTTCAAAGCCGTCTTCCTCTCAAGCTTACCACCTGACAGAACAGACACACCTGAAACTGAAAACAGCCAAAGGGGACGCTCAATTCATATCTGAGCTTTGAAAAAGCTACTCTCCTCTGCTTCCTCCCTCAAGGAAATATGGACATGCATTTCGGGACACACTGCCTGAAACCAGGGGTCCCAAAGCAGGCCTCAGCAAGACTGCAAGGGATGAGCCACATAGCCAAATGAGAGGGTCTGTCCAGCATGGACCAAGCCCTCCTCCATCAGGCATCAGGGAGCAGGGAGCAGGGAGCAGGACTGCTGTGGGCCTAGCAGATCCCAACTGCAGTACCACGGGGGATGCTTGGCCAAGCTTCTGGCACAGCAGCATCAGCAATGACTCCAGGCCTAGAAGAAAGAAACTGCCAAATAAAGCTGAAAAGCATAGCTGGAGGCCTCCAGATTCCTAAGGTCCTGGAATGCAAGCCCTGGAAGATGGGAACTCAGCCTTGATGATGCTGCTTTCAATCCACAGTAGCTGGGATAGGGCTGACACCTGGGAGGAGCCCCCCAAGTATGAAACCTCTGCAGCTTAGAGCCCTGAGCACAACACCCTCCCCTCTTGTTAATTACCTCAGGGCAGCTCCCACCCCTTGGGATAATCACAGCAGATTACAGTCATACCTGCTCCACACACAGGCAAACTGATGATGATAAAGGGTCCACACAAATGGTGATGCCCCTACAGCTCCTCTCGCCCCTGGTGGTCACCACTGCCCAGACACGAGACGTACGCAAGCCTCCACTGCCTGTATAAAGGGGTTTTCGAGCACTCGCGCCACCCCACCTTACAGTGCTGGCCACATACAACAGCATCTAGCTTGCCTGGCCTGCACGTGGGCCACATGGCCACACACAGTGAGGCTCCACAGTGCAAGGCTGTGTGTGGGGGTGCGGACGTGCCATCCCTGTGCACCCATCTCTCTCTACTCCCCGGCCCTGGCCCCAGCCCGGGTCACTCAGCTCTGAGGCCTGGGCAAGTTGGCACACAGGCCCCTCCTACCAGGGCCTGGGGATGAGTTCTAACATGCAAGTGTGTCTTACTGCTCAGCCCCCTCGAACCACTGCCGCCTGCCCCGCCCCATCGCCTGACCAGATGGGGCTGCCAGGACACAGGGCTCACTCGCTTCCCTCCTGCTGCCCCTGCACCTACAGTCACCCAGGGAACACGGCGGGCAAACAGGAAGAGAGTGACATCACTCACTGGTAGTGGCTTCTGAGGTACCTTCTGAGGCACTTCAGATCTTCATCTGCAGTAATGAATAGGTTACTGGCTGCCTTCCCAGTCAGTAGGGTGTGGCTTTGGTTGATCTGCTCTCATTTATGCAAACCTGGCAAAAGAGGCACCAAGCTTGCTCCTGTCTCTGTCTCTGTCTCTATCTGTCTCTCTCTCTCTCTGGTTTATCGAGACAGGACCTCCCCCATTTAGTTCTGGCCTTGAACTCACAATGCAGCCCAGGCTGGCCTCAAACTCATGACAATCCTCTTGCGTCAGCCTCCCAAGTGCTAGGATTATAGGTGTGTGCCACTATGCCTGGCAGAAGGACCAAGTTTCTGAATTGCTGTACAAGTCCGGGTTCCACACATGCACAGAACAGAGCCCCCACACGGCCTGGTAGCTTGGACATTTCCAAGCCCAGATGGTGCAAAAAGGTGGTTTCAGAGACAGGACAAGGAAGCCCAAAAGTGACTTGTCCATAGCTAGACACAACTTCAAGAGCAGAGGAGGGGCGTGAGGCAAGAACTATCTCCCTTTTCCCCTGGCTTCACCTTTCATGCCTGCTCGCCCCAGGGAAAAGAAGACAGAAATAGACTCAAACACTCACGCCCAATCCTGGGAGCCAACTGCAGACAGACAGAAAGGGTACAAGCGGGGAGGCAGGAACTTAGTCCTCTACGCGAAGGAGAAGATCACCAAAGCACAGCCCACACAGGAAGAAAGTGGGCTCCAATGAAACCAAGAGCACATGTCTTTCAAAAGATACCATTAAGGAGCCAGGAGCCACAGACTGCAAGAACTTTAACCCCTGCCCGTGAGCCGGCCTCAGCGTGGACAGGGAAGAGCCAGGAAGGTAGCTAAGCCCCTGCCTAATGAGGGTAGTCTGAGCAACTAGTTAGAGGACAACCATATGCAATATAGTAACCACTGTAGATTTCCTACCGCCTTATCAGTTTCATTTTATTGAAATAAAAATAAATAAAAAAACTCCAAGAACAATAGATAAAGAAGTGCCAAATCAACAATCAGAAGACAAATGTGGTTAAAAGCAGGCAAAATATTTTCAAGACACTTCCCCAAGATGGAGGCATGGCTAAGAAGCATGTGTACAGTGCCTGCCACTACCAGCCAGTGGGGACACGCTGTTAAAGTCAGAGAGAGAGTGCACCACGTCCCTGGATGCTGAGAATCAAGAGGGACTGCAGAGGGTGGGGTGCCACGGGCCCTTGGAGCCTCACCCTGCAGCTTGGAAGGTCCATGGCATTGTGTAGGAACTGCTAAGGGTTCCACCTCCCTGTAGCCCAGCAGGTCACCCTCTTCCAGGCCAAAGCCAAACACTGCCCATGCTGAAAACCATCTAAGCCCACCAGCGGTGAAAAGGTGAGCCAGGCATCTTCTCATCCCTAAGGTACCCTTCTCGGCAACCACAGGAGCCATGCACCGATGGTGGCACCCCGTGTGGAGGGAAGGAGCCAGCCTCAGAAACCAGGCACTTGCATACCTGTGCACAAAATTCCCACAGAAGCAGGCAGCTGCCCAGCTCCAGAGGGCACGGACAAGTGTATGCTCCACGCTGTGGCCACGATGCAGTCCCACTGCAATACATCCGTCAGAATACACCAGCAGTGTGCGGCTTCAGGGGCTCAATCCTGCAAGTGCACAATGCACTGCTTACGCAAGCAGAATACCACATCCCAAGAAAGGCGAGCTCACTGCCAACGTAGGCACTTGGAAAGAGGCAGGAAGCGAGGCAGAGCACCTCCACCCTGAGAGCAGGCCCAGTGGAGTCCTTGCACACCCAAACAATACACCCCGCAACAGAGCCGGGGTACAGGGAGTCGGCGGGGCCCCTCCCTGAGGTGAGGGTGACCACGGAACTCATGGGGCGAGAGCAATGGGAGGCGGGAGGGAGGAGCTGCCTGGCAGGGCAGCACAGGAAGGGTGCACTGCAGCTCACGCCAGGCCAGGGGTCTTGTGCAAAGGCCCCTCTGCTTCAAGTTCACAGTACGCCAAACTCCAAAGCACTGAAGTGGCAGCTGCAGCCTGCCCAGCATCTTGTCTGGGCCTGGCAGGAGGGCGAGACCATCCAGGAGCAGTACTCTTCCCTCCTGACACCGTCTACAGGGAGAGGAAGCCTTGAGGGTGGGGATCCCATTTCCAGGGCCCCGGCGGCCACACAGAAGGCAGAACAAGCACAGTGCCCACAGGCCCCCAAGGCCATTCCCCTGGGTGTGCTGCCCGTCACCTCCCCCAGCTCTGCTCCTCCAAGCCACACAGGCCCCATGCTCCGGCAGCCAGTAACGGGTGAGTGGGCCGAGCCAATTCGCCCCGCCCTGTGTGGCTGGTATAAAAACCTCAGCTGCAAAATTTAGCCCAGGCCAGTCCTACAGGAGGGTGGCTGGGAGCCACAGAGAGGGAGGCAGAGGCTGGGAGGATAAGGTTGGGTAGTGTGGAGCTGGCCAGAGCTCACCTGCCTATCACTGGTTGCTGGTTGCCGGGTGAGACCCATCCCGACCAGCCCCTTCCTGAAACGACTCAAGGGAGCTCCCGCAATGGCCTTCTCAAAGATATTCTAACCAAAATACTGGAAATCAGTGAGTTTTTGAAAAATACTGAAATCTGAGTAAGAAATAGCCTTTCATTAGAAAACACCAGAGGAAACTGCAGGGTGCCCTGCATGAAGGGTCTCCAGTGCAGAGGTGGAGGCTCCCTCCCTAGGATGCCCCTGGGCAGCCAGGAACACCACCTGTCCAAGTCTGGGGAGGGCAGCCTACCCCAGGCACAGGGCTGCACTGTGTGCTGGCCCGGCTTCTTGCTCATGTGCAGGGCATGCGGCCTGGCCCACCACAGTCATATCTGAGCGCAAACTGCCAAGAAGGAATCGATCTGTAAGCTCAACACAGCCCAGGCCACCAGTACGCATCTGGCATCATCGGGGCTCCTCTGCCTCACCAGTGCCCCCTACTGTGGCTGCTCCACAGGTGAAGGCGGGCTGGCCACCCCGAGATGAGCCAGGGGCCTAGGCTCCCACTGGTCACCTGCTCCCGCTGGAAGGGTGCCCAGGCAGGCAGCCTCCTCCACACAGATTCCTCTCTAATTAGAAGTGTCATTTCTGTCCTTGAGGCTGGGGGAAGGTGTCAGATGTGGCTGCAGCCCACATTCTAAGGGTGACAGTAAGAAGGGAGCGAAGGTGCCCTGGTCCATCCTCTGGTCCCCTGAGGCTCGCTGGCAAAGCAAGTCGGCACAAAGCACCTGCAGAAACGAGAGAACTACAGGACTAGGCCTGCTGTCCCACCGGGAAAGAACCCAGCCCTGCAGCCTCACCAGTCCTGGCAGGTTATCTGATGGCCACCTGGCTGACCCTGGCCCTGTCAGGCCCTCAGATGGAGGGCTCCTTCTCAATCTAAGTTTGCTCAGTCATTCCTGGTCCCAAGGCACCTAGGGCTGCCATGGTCAATCCTGAGTGTAGTACCCGGAGCTGAGTAATTCACAGTACACAGAGAAGGCGCTAGATGTCGGGGCGTCAAGAGCACGGCATGGGCACCTGGTGAGGGCTCACAGGGCATCAGTCCCCAGTGGAAAGCCAAAAGGACGAGGGCGAGAGCAGTCAAGAGAAGCTGAGCTTGCCTCTGTGACAAACCCACTCCCATAACAGCGACGTGAACGGCTCCAGAGGCAGAACCTTTCCAGCTAAGCGACTCCCGAGGTCTACCCTCCACACACTGCTGCCTCCCTGGCTGTGACTGCTCTCTAGTCCCAAGGGTCTCTGAGTGTCCCCACCACCTCCTCTGTACCCTGACCCCTGCCTCATCAGCCAGAAAGCGACCCACTGCTCCTGCGAGTCTGCCCAGTCTGTCCACGTCACCCAGGAGCTCACCTCCCCAGTCCCCAAGTTCTGTGGGGTCAGTGGGAGCAGCTGGATAACACAAGTGTTTGGACACCAAGGAGATGATCACTCCACCAAAAACAAAGCACTAAAGGCCAAGGAAAAGACCATCACAGGAGGAAAAAGTGACGAATGATTAACACTCAGAAGGAAAGACAGCCAACATCCCTAATTCAGAAAGAACTAAAGACAATGGTTGTTACCTCCTCCTTCCAGCGACAGCCAGGCTAGGAGCTCCCAGCCCAACGGCTGCCTCCGAAATGTTCCACAGTGCAAAATATTCCATAGTGCACAACACACAGGCTCTCTGACCGGGAAGGTAACCACCAATTTGTCACAAACACTCCAGTTCAGAAGCACTTCTAGAAAGGTACTGCTGAGGTGAAGGAGCGGGTCAGGGGCCGGGGCCCTGGACAGTGCAACCGGAGGGCACCTCCGGGTCAAGACTCGAGGTAGGTTTTCTTTACAGGCTTCTGAATTACTGGGATTTCACATGTGAAAATGCATGCTGACAGGGGATACTGGGCAATGATGAGATCTGACGGGATTTTACTTTCCTTACATGTACATGAATTAGTGGAATTTCTCCTATGAAAATATATCATCACTATAATCAAAAGAAACACACTATTTTAATTTTGGGGAGAGATACACAGGATAAGACCTAGAAAGAAAACACCAATTCTTTTTTCAGGTTTTCAGTTTAAGAATCTTACTTTTATAATTGAAAATAAAATTTAATTCCTCTGTCACAGAGATGTTAAAGACTACAGACAGCAAAGCATTTGGTGTCTCCTAAAAAGCTGAACAGTCACTTACCATGCACCCAACAATCTCTTCCTCACCGTCCACCACCCATTCCTCACAAAGTGGCCCAAGGAGCTCTGGTCACAGTGGCTGAAAACTGGACATTCAAAAGCCCAAAGCTAGAGAGCAAAGAGGACAGTCACAGTATCCCTGCAATGGACAAGATTGTGCAAGCAAGAGGAACCAACCCCTGATGGACAGACAGCATGGCCACTTCTGGCCATGAGCACACACAGACCCTCTGAGTCTGCCCACTGGACATTCCAGAACAGGCACAGTGACTGTCCTTGTTCAGAGAAGCTGCTGGCAGGGCCTGGCCAGACTAGGGATGAGGGACTGCTGGAGAGATGGACATGTCACATGGGCTACACACTCACACGAACTCACCAGGACTGTGCCCCTGCACCTGGGGGAGTCCATGCTGTGTAACTGACACCTTACCTAGCAGAGCTCCCACACACTCTCTCTCTCTTTCTTCCAATGTATTCCTGAAACTTCAGAGACAATAAGTGCCAGGTCACCGGGAAGACAAGGCGGAGGGAACGCCAGGTGTAACCTGTCCCCTCAGGAGTCCCTGGACCCACTGTCAAGATGATTCCAATTAAAAGCTTTGCTCATGAGAGAACACAGACTATGGGTTTCTTCCTGTTTTTCATGCTTTGCCCCCATCAAAACTTCTTTCAGAAGTAGGCATTACACATATAGAGAGGAAAAATGAAAAGATAACAGATGGAAGGGAGCAACACACACACACACGCCCCGCGGGTGGTCATCTGCAGGTGTCTGTGAGAAGCATGTGGAAAAGTTACTGTGGCATTCCTGAAACCTGGGATCACGTCGCACTCACAGGAAAACTAGAACTGTAAGGACAGCCCCAGTACAGGGAGTGATGGCTGACACCTACCTCCCCAACAAGCCCTGCTTGTGCTCAGCACCTTCCAAGTGCTTCTCACCCTGACCAGAAAGCCGCATCTCTGAGTCCCACTGCCCACTGGGGCCTTCCGCATGTCTTAGAACTGCATCTCTCCACAGACTGCTGGCAGAGTTACCTGAAGGGAGCTCCTGGGAAACACTTCTTTTTCCAGACCCGGCACATTAGAAAACACTTTGATCCCATCCTCACATGCAACCGAAGTGCTGGAAATCCTTCTTAGATAGCATTTTGAAGACTGTTTTATAGTTTCTAGGTTAGAATTGGAATTCTGATTCTCACATACTAGGGATGACCTGGTCTTGGTTTGTTTTCATCTGTGGAAATTGTCCGCATGGTCTCTTCACTCTTGGGCCATGACCAGGGTCTTCCCTTAGTTGTGTTAGCTGCTGGGTGATCGGTTCAGTCTGGATTGTCCCTACTCACCGGGCACAGCCACAGTGACCTGCTCCCTGCCGGCCTGGAGAGCAGCCACACGCCCTCACCACCTCCTCTCTGGAAACACCGGCTGATGCGCTGCCTTTTCCCATCTCTGTGGGCAGAGCTCCACCCGATGCCTGGCTCCTTGCTCGGCCTGCTGCAAAGCTGCCTGCCTCCCTTGCTGGATCTTGGCCCAGCCCTCTGCCTAGTGTTCTGTATGTTTCCCCTCAGGGCTTGGTTCTTGCTCCTGGCAGTGGCTGGGCAGTCAGCAGGCTCTGAGCAGACCAAAGATGTTTCTGTTTTGTTTGGGGTGTAGGCTGGCTGCCTCCCTGGCTTGCTGTCTTGGCCTCCTTCATAGGCAGGCATTCCTCAAAACATCTGGGGATCTGGGCCCCACAGGCTGCCAGCTGGCACAGAAGAGCAGAGCAGCTGTGTGTGTGGGGCTTCCCTGCAGAGCAAATGGTGGGTGAGGTGGGGTGTGAGTGGCCCTTCCTTCCTTCTTTCGAGGTCTAGAGGGCTCTTTGTGCTAGTCAGACCCCACTGTGCGTTCAGAGGGTTATGCAGTGGTCAGGATGGTGGGCACGGAAACCTCCAAGTTACAGGTGTGAGACGCCCTGGTGCTTTACCTGCATGGTGGTGACTCCACATGGTATGTGGGGACCGTGACACTTCTGAGGTCAGACAGGAGGGGCCACTGCTGCTTATACCTTCAGAGCCCAGCTCCAGCAAAGACCTGGCCCGCACCACTCGGGAACATCTGTGCTCTGTGTGGACATGGTCCCTGCTGGTGCAGGCCTGGCTGAGCCTGCACCCCACATGCTGGGTCGCCACTCCCCTTCCCAGTTTGCTGACTGCTGTGTCCTTTCCCATCTCTGCTCCTGTGGCTTTCAGTGAGCTAGGACAGGAAGAGCATAGGCACCGTGAGCTGTGGCACGGAACCTCTTTGGATGGGTGCCATCTTCATGAAGGACTTGAATTCAAGGTCAGCCATGGGGCAAAATGCCGAACCCTCTTCTAGGTGCTCACCTGAGCAAAGACACCCAAATGCTGTCCAGTGACAGCCAGGCAAAGAACTGGGAAGGATGTGCCTGCTCTCCACAGCCCTGAGCTGTGTGAGAACCAGCCAGGCCACAGAGCGGGACACGCTCCCCAGGGCCATCCTGACCAGTTTTGGGATGCAGAGTGGTGGGCTCGCTGCCTGGAACCCTTCAAACAGAACTCCAGCACTGGGCTGGGGTGAAAGCCAGTGAAGCCAGAAGAGGTCCCGCTGAGACGGTGAAATATCTTCTTACCCACTGAACAGTTGGGGATGCTGATGTCAGCATTGGCGTAGGGCCTTCCACTGCTGCTGTGACAAAGACACAGGTCTTGGGGTCACAGGCGAGTCAGGTCTCAGGGCAGAGCTGCACAGCACAGGCCTGTCCAGCCTTGCACTGGGCACTGGATGTGCTGCTGCTATGAAGCCTTCCCCAGCCTCTCTCACAGACTAACACTATGGCAACACCAGCAGCAGGTGTGCCTCCCGAGGGCCCGCAGCGCCCCCTGGTGGGGACAGGACCTGCCTACACAGCTACTTTGCCCAGTGTCCAGCCCTTGTCCCCTCCTCCTCTGAGTTCCTCATGGCTGCCCTGGGCCAGGCCTGCAAGTGCTACACTCACCCATCACAGAATGGAGCTCCTGAAGGGGGGCTCCAAGGTAGCAGGAGGTGGTCCACCACTCCCTGGGAGCTGCCCTGACCCTTTGGGGGCCTCTACCATGGGTACGGAGCGCTCTGGAGAAGCAGAGCACCACTTGGAAACCCTAGCCTAGGTTCAGTCCACTCTGTGCCTCACTTTCCCACCCTGTGCAGCGGGAATGCTGATGCCAGAGTGTCAGAGTCAGCAAAGCACAGCACTTCCCCGAGACCTGACACCAGCCCTGGATGCCCTGGGCAGTCTTGGAAGGGCCAGCAAAACCCCTTCTCCCAGGGGCCTGTGAGTATGTGGAGTCAGGCAACAGCACTCTGAGAGCATGAGGTGAGGTGGAAGAGACTTGCAGGGCTGGTCCTGCTCTGAGCAGCCAGAGAAGACAACTTTTTGACCTGCAGGGACAGAGCGATACCCACCCTGTCCACCCGGTGGCGCACATACAAGCCCACACCCACAGGGGTATGCGCCTCTTAGCCACACTCTGCGCTGTCTGCATTCTCCCTTACCTTTCCACCCGAGCCACTGCCCCCACACTGCACATGCCTCCTATCTGCGCCTGCTCTATCTGCCCTGCAGCTCGGCCCCTGCCTGTGTGGCACCTCCTCCTGGTACTCCACTGCAGGCTCACTCCACCCCAAAACACACTAGGACCACTACCAGTTTCTCACAGACAAACACTCTGTCCCACCTGCTCCTGCAAGACCTGGCTGCCACCTCTCCCAAGGGAAATCTGCCATTCCTGCCACGATGCCTTGAATCTGACCAGAGCCCCAGGGCAGGCGAGCAAGGCCAGGCAGACCGAATTCCGGCTCCCACCATTGACAGCACTAGTGGTCCCTGCACCTCCCTCCCCTCACGTAAGCAGCAGAGAGGGAGCCACAGGTGTGTGATGGGAGCTGCCCACGCCCCCTGCAGCACCACATGGTCTTGGAGGCCGTATGGCCACACCCCCAAGCCTGCCTTCCTCCCCAGCCCTATCTCTGGCTGGCCTGCCTCCCTAAGCAGTGCCTGCTCTGCTTACCCACACCCCATCTTCCTTCCCATTTCCAGGGAAGGTCAGAGGATGGGCCTGCAGCCTCTCACCAGCTGTCTGCTGCGCTCTCCTCAAAACCTTGTCCTCGTAGAGTGCAGAGGCCTGAACCAGCCGGAGGCAGTAAGGAGCATGCTGGTCAGGTCACCAAGGCCAGTCACCAAGCTCATCCCCCGCACTTCAGTCAGCACCACAAATAGCAGCCCAGAGCCCCACAGACCGCAAGGTGAGGAGAGCTGGGAGAAAGGGATGGAGACAGCAGGCAGTGAGGGAGGGTTGCCTGGAAGCAGAAGGGTAGGGCCCATTTCCCAGGAGAGGACAACAGCATAATGGGGAAAGCCCCAGCAAGCTAAGAGCCAGTGCCAGGACCCCAGGGCCCAAAGGAGATGCCAAGGCAACTTCGGCACAGAGAAAGTATCTGCAAACCACGTGCCCAAGATGGGGTTAACCAAAACACAAAAGGATCACATGGGACCTGAGGACAAAAGATAACACACAAATAGTCATTTCCCTGAATAGCTCAGAGGTGAGTATTGAGGTAAGGCCCCAGTGCCTCAGCCTTTCCATGCAATCCTGCTTGCTGACCAGGCCTAGAAACGGGCACCTGGAACCTGGACATCACTGTCACGGCCAAGAGCTCCAGGGCTGTGTTACAGGGCTCAGGAACCAAGAATCCAAGACAGGACAATGTGTTCATCTATGTGGGGGCATCCATAGTGGTTGACAGTTCAAGACGGCTGTGATGGCTGTGATCCACTAACACTTAAAGACTGGTATGTATCTATCTCAACCTTCATCAGTCACCTCTAAAGATGGCAGGGCTCTACACCCTCATTCTGAGAGCTGGGGGATGGGAGGACCCAGCACCCGCCCTGACTCTCCTGGGGAGACCACACAGCCCAGAGGCCATTCTCCTTGCCGATGTCTTCCAGCTAACAAGACAGGTGATGAAGGTGCGTTACCACCGGTGGCAGGCTTGCGACCCCGTGGATCTCGGCCGCACTCGCGGCAGAGGCAGCCACCTTGCATGTGAGGAAGCAGCCATATCACACCTGTGTAGCGGCAGAGGCAGCCACCTTGCATGTGAGGAAGCAGCCATATCACACCTGTGTAGGGGTTGGGGTCTTGCCAAGACGAGACTGAGCCACGGCAAGTCCAGGGTAAGTGACACGTGGTGACCAGCACAGCCCAGATGGTGGCACGGCAACAGCATGACCTCGTTTCTTCAACCGAGCAGCATGAGAAGAGAACAAGCCCATAGCTCAAAAGTAGCTGGGCAGCGGCTCTCACCAACTAGATCCATGAGCTGGGTCTTGACCGAATAAACTGGGGGACACGGGAGGGAGGAAAATACATATGGAGCAACAGAGGGACTGACAGACATCTTTGGGAAAATGCGAACACCGACGGAACTTCGACACAGTTAAGGAATTTTTACTGCTTTGGACATAAAATTTATTGTGGTTACATAAAAAAGACTCTTATCTTTCAGAGATGTACACCGAAACAGTTTCCAAGAGCTGGGCGTGATGATGCCCCTCATCCCCTTCTCTGCTGCCCACATGTGCAAGCCCCACCACTGAGAGCTCAGAGCACTGCTGAGCCATTGATGCACAAGGGACCAGCCCCTGCTGTCTAGGGTGGCTACCCCTGGAGCAGCTGCATGGCCACAGAGAGGAGGCAGGCAAGGGTCACCTTCCACTCTGCTGAACTCCTTGACACAGGCTCCCTGGAACCACAGGACACCCCCATATAGCCAGGCAACACGCACTGTTCACAGAGCCAGCCTCAAGCATGAGGTCACAGCCACTTTCTTCCTTCTCACAAGTCCCTCCAGCCTCCCATCACCAACCTCCAGGCACCATGCTGATGCCATACAAGGCCACACCCCCCACGTTTCCAGCAATGCCAACTGAAGAGGCTGCTTCTGCTGGTGTACGCAGACGATCCCAAATCTGGAGGCAGCTGCTACCCTTTGCAGCGATGCTCACCCACACCCACAGGCACACGGCTGGAACCACAGGACTCCCAGAGAACAACGCCCGAGATAGGGACCCCGTCTAGTCAGGTGGACCTGGGGTGAATTCTGACTCTAGGCCTCCTTGAAGCCTCCTTTACCTCATAGGGCAGCTGGGGTTGAGGACACACACCCTAACCGGCCCCAGGGAGAGCTCACAGAAGAGGGTGCTGACCGACTGATGGGACATGCATCTAGGTTTGTCTCATAGAGCCTGACACGCAGGCGCAGTGGTGTCCTTCCGGCCCTCAGTCGTGCACATGCCTGTCCTGAGATGGAGGCTCAAGGGCAGGGCAGGGCACAGGGAAGATGGGATGGGTCTCAGGCCGAGGGAGGGGGGAAGGCAGGTACCTGGCCTACCCCACCCAGGAAAGGAAAGAGAATCACAGACAACTCAGCACAGGCCTTGCTCCCTTTGAGACCTCAGATGATGGTGCCAATGGCCCAGGGCCCCAGGATATCTCAGAGAAGCAAAGGGCTCACCAGCTCACCAGACACAACCTTGACCTGGGAAGCCAACAGGGCCCTGGAAAGACCATGCAGACAGCAGTGGGAGGGCACTGGCTGCATTCTGGCCATTCGGCCTCTCCCACCACCCTGTGAGAAGAGACTCTGAGGGTGTGGGAGAGAAGGTGGCCGAAGCCTGCAGCTACCTGAGGCAGGGGGTCTGCCTCCCTTCCCCCAGTGTTGTGACCCAGGACAGGTGGGCACAGTGCTGGCAGGGAGGCCCCAGTGTGCTGCAGCGCCCTTGCACACCATGCCTGCTACAGGCCACAGTTCCCTTCACAAAGTGGCTGCTCTGATGACCCAGGGCTGGAGTCGCTCCCAGCCACTGCAGGTACCCCAAGCTCCCCAAAAGCCACTTCTGCAGCTCCTCACTCCTGACAGGGTTCTGCCCTAGTATAAATTACTGGACATTATGGTGGTGATCTAACCTGACCACCACCTCCCCCCACAGCCCTGATTACAACTTCCTCCTTTCCCATGTGTGCGAAGGGAATTCCAATCAGTTTCTGGCACATCATCAATGCCTGCCCCAAGTGCCGCTTCCAATCAGAGGTCATATAATCCCCCACCTCCTCTGTGTCCAGTAAGGAAGTAGCTCAACTGCATGAGTTGTGCACTCCTCTCCACGTCCTCAATAAATCCTCTTTCTCTTTCTTTCTGCTTCTCTGTTGTGCTGGAATACCCTAACAACTCCCATGCAAAGGACACACAAACAAGGTAGACTCAGGCCTCCACAATCTCTGAGCCAGCCTGGCTGCCTTGGACACTCTGGCATGGGGCTGGGGGGCTCCTCCAGGAGAGACAATGGCCCAGCAGACCTCTCCTGCCTGATGCCCTCAGCCACAAGCAAGCTGCATTCATGGCAAAGGCCAACTGGAAGCTGGGTGAGGGCAGCAGAAGGGTCTATAACTTCCCCACCCCCAGTGAACCAAACACACATGGGCAGGGTGCCAGCCCTGTGAGACGCTGGGACACAAAACCCAAGAACTGGCCCTGCCTCCCAGGGGAAGGCCAGCACATGGCACCCCTGAGAAGGGATGTCACAAGCAAACGTACAGAGAAAGCCAACACGCAGCAGGACAGGAGCAAGAGGTAGGATGTGAACCTGAGTCACTTCTGGGCAGCCTCTGGCTGACCCCTAGACAGCAGCAAAGACAGAGTGCAGCGCTGGCCAAGAGATGCAGGACAGGGTCAGGAGGATAAGTGCTCTGGCCTGTGAAGCATTCTAACTTGTTGCACCTGGGGGCACCAGGCGGGTTTGTGTGAGCCCTGGGGATGCCCACACACACACAGCACATCAGGATTTATGAGGTATTACCACCAAACCAGGAGCTCAGAGAAATGCTGTGCCAGAAGAGGAAGTGCACCTGGGACAGAGACGGTGTCTAGAAATGGGCTCAGCACTTTTAACCTCAGTAAGCTGGAAAGGGCTTACTGCAACTGTTAAGGCAAGAGCCGTGATTCAAACGAAAAGCAAAGGAGACCTGAGGGTTCCTCAACGCAGAACAGGTGCCACTGGACGGACACGAATGGAAAACTGACCTTCATTAACAAAGGCCGCTTTAGAGACCTTCCCAAAAGAGGTGCGGGTTGTGAGGAGCATGTAATGGAGGTGTTGGGCACAGTGATAATGTAGAAACACATTCAAGGGATGGTAAAATTAGGTATTTCATGATCAATTAGAGGTCTCTGACAAGTTGCTGTTCTGCTGTTTCTGCTAAATTCAACTGACCCTGACAGTGTCCACAGCCCAGCTGCAGATGAGCACTAACAGTAATCATCTATACCTTAAGGCGCCCTGGGTAAAGGCCCTCTCTCCAGAACATGCCTACATATCTGTGCTCATTCAGAGCCCCCTCCCCTGGTTCCTGGAGTATTTCTATTGTTTCAAGACTAGCCCGTCTGTCAATCAGTGATTCAACGTATGTAGCCAGTCATGGAACGTTTGGTCGCTTGCTTTGGACCTCCCACTTCTAACTGTATGTAGACTCCTTCCCGATTCAGGGCGGTTGCTTGGGAGGAATTATCCCTGCATCCGTCCAATGGTGTAAAGATTAAAATGCTGCCTTCTTATCTCCTCAGTGCAAACAGTCTTCCTTTTGGCTTGGCTTGGCTTGGCTTGGCTTGGCTTGGCTTGGGAAATTACCTGTAACAGATGAATTTCCTCAGGGGCGACCCACTCACTCACGCTTCACTGTGCCCTGACCGAGGGGTAGCTGCCCAGCTCCTCGCACAGCCCTTCTCCTCCTCCTACCCCACTGTCCTGTCCCAGGGAGGGGCCAGTCAACACAGTCTCTGACAGTGGCTTGTGGGACTCCAGGGGACAGCTGCTCAGACATGCAGGGCTAAGAGCTGGCTGCCCTTCCCCCTCCATCCCCTTGGCCCCACTCTGCGCTCACAGTCCCACGAGGTCACCCCCACAGCACACCCAGGCACAGGGGCTGTTTCTCCAGACACGGATACCACACCCACCCACACCTCCTCCATCTTCCTCTGCCTTGTACCCAAAGTGAGCCAAGGCCTTATCGAAGTCTGTGAGCAGGATAAGGCTCTGACCTCTTTGTGACATCTTGGTGGAGAAGCACCCAGGCACATTCCACTCCATATCAGGGTGAACAAACATGAGAGCCTCACACTCAGAGAGAAGGATGCGGTGGAGGTTTCATGTGCACAGAGAAGAAATGATAAAGCAATGCAAGAGCAACTCATCAGCGAACTTCCCAACTGCACTGAGAAGCCAAGTAGCAGAGGGCTGGGAAAAGTCGACTGAGAGCTCATCACACCTGGAGAGCATTTTCCAGACCAAAGGGCTGTGTTAGGCAGCACAGCAGGCCTCCTGAGACCAGGTGCTGAAGGCCCAAGGCAGACAGAGGACATTAATCGCCAAGGGCAGGGAGCAAAGACAGTGAGAGATCCCAGGACACTAAGTACCAGAGGAACCGACCAGGATGACGTCTGGGGGCTGTGAATGCACAGAACATGAGAACACATCGCCCTGTGCGCCCAACTCAAAGGAGTAGGTGGTGCCCGGAAGGGCTCTGTCCAGGGTGCCCAAGGGGGTGCACAGCATGGCTAGCGCCCACACTGCAAGTACAGGCACACTGTCAGACGCCCCCCAAAGGACAGGCAGCACATGACTCCCACGGCAACGACTTAGGAGGATGGCCAAAGTCAGGCAAAACGAAGAGAAGTGGTGGGGAGGCTAAGTGGGCAGGAGCCCGGCTGTGTGGGAGGATCTCGCCTCAGTCACCAGTAGCCACACCAGACGTGAAACATGAGGGGTGACCAAGAAGGATGGCCGCATGCCCACGCCAGTGATGGGACAAGAGGCACCGCTGGAGTGACCATCAGTTCTGTCTATGCTCAGCGCTGCTTGCACTACGTCTCAGATACAGGCCAGGCACCTGCCCAAACCCCTACTTGCTCTCCTGCGAGCCAGCTGTCCCTCACTCCTCTGGCTGCTGGGAAAACATGAATTTAAAGCCCCGGGAGGGTGTCTTTCACTTCCAAGGCGTGTCTCTGTTTGTTGAGTTGGTTTTTTTTTTGGTACTGGGGATGAACTCAGGACCTTATGCACACCAGGCAGGCGCTTGAGCCACTGAACTAAATCCCTGGCCCCCTTAGTTTAGTTGTTTTGTGGTTAGGCAGGCCTCAAGTTTTTGATCCTCCTGCCTCAGCCTTCCAAGTGCCAGGATTATAAGCATGCACCACCACACGGGCTAAAGGATTTCTTTTGATGGACAGAGGTGCTTAACTTACATGTAAACCAAGTTATCTATCTTTTCCTTTAAGTGTACTTAAGGACCTTCTGGTCCTTTTCAAAGAAACTTTTCCTAACCAAAGGGTCAAGATCTAGGACAGTGTTCTCTAAGAAAAATGTAACGCAAGCCTTAACATGAGCCATGGGTGTAATTTTAAACTTCCCACATGCACATTGAAAAGGCAAATTTTTATTTTTCTAACCCAAAACCTAAAATGTTTTTTTCAGCATGCAACCAATGTACCAACTACTAAGAGGACGTTTCACGTTATTTTCTGAAGTCCATCTCCAGTGCTCAGCAGCCAGGTAAGGCTAGTGCCATCGCAGACGCCTGACCCTGAGTCCCACCTGACGAACTCTTCTTTGCATGGCATAAGGGCTGGGCCCAGGCTCCAAACATGGACACACGGCTGGCCCAGCATGACTCATTAGAAAGACTGGCTGGCTACATCATTTCCTTTTCCTATCTTGATCAGTTTCGCTGAGGACTTTTCACTTTATTCCTGTTTTCAAAGACTCAGCCTCAGGTCTCACAATTCTCTGCTGAAGACCTACTTCCTGCCCCGCCTGCCCAGATCCCACCTTCCTTCCTCCTCCTGCCTCCCCAGGGCCACTGTTGCTGCTACCGGAGTGAGTC
>RJWT010020279.1:0-18032 GCA_004365215.1 Cuniculus paca
TTATCTGTGCTGACAGAACCTGACCACAGGGCAGGAAGTTAGGAAAAAGTGGGTCACTGGAGATGGCTGGGCTAACTCTGTACAAGGGTCTCTTGTCAAGGAGACACACACACACACACACACACAGAGAGAGAGAGAGAGAGAGAGAGAGAGAGAGAGAGAGAGAGAAAGAGAGACATTTATACAGAATCTAGAACTAAAGGCTCTGAAAGTAACTATGCTCTGAGAGGGAATGCTCTGGTACAGGCAGCAAATATGTCTGAAATATGTCTGAGAATCCTATAAAGATCTCGATGACAAATGTGAATCATCTTGATTTTTGACTTGCATTTTCCATCTTCTATTTCTTTTTTTTTTTTTTTTTTTTTTTTTTTTTTTGAGACAAGGTCTCGCTATGCAGTTCAGGCTGAACTTGGGCTCACTTTGTAGCTCAAGCTGGTCTTGAACTCGCAACGATCCTCCTCCCTCAGCATCCTGGGTGCTGGGATTATAGGAGTGTGCCACCACTCCCAGCTCCATATATTTCTTGAGATCTTTCTTTGGAGTTTCCCAGCCTAGAATCAGATGATTTTCTTTGCAAAGTTTATTTTATCCTTAAGTCTGTAAGATCAAGGCCTGTAGTACTAATGATTCAAGCTATCAATTTACTTTTTCTTAATCTGTCTTAGAATCGTAGAGCTGGGATAGTAGAGATCTGAGCCACTCATTTTACAGATGAGGAAACTGAGGTCTAGAGGGGTTAACTTGATGGACCCTTTCAGGAAATCAAGCTTTCTTTGTCCAAGCAGAGTTCTTCACTGCTTGAAAAGTAACATTAATTTTCTACTTTTACATTCTACTCACACTTCCATTCATTGTGTTTCAAACTGTGTGGTCTATTTTCCTGTTTCCCAAAAGAACTGAATATGTTGATTTAGCAGAGAGAGAGAGAGAGAGAGAGAGAGAGAGAGAGAGAGAGAGAGAGAGATCTCCAATCCTGTATATAAGAGCCTGTGAAGCCTAATGTGATTAAAGGAATCTTAATTGATAAATAATGTCCAGATTTAATATGACTTGTGATGTATGAATTGATCTCAGTTCAAACAAATGAAGTTAGACAGGGTCAGTCTTTGTCTTCAGGGCAAGCCGTGCCTGCTAAGGACTAGACGTCATCAGCTGGCTACTGTCTTGATGTGGTTTAGGATTCTGGACTTACTCATTTTAGGTAACACTTACGTGGTGCCAAGTGAAAAGGAATTTGCCATTTTCCACTTCAGTAAGTCTTTAAAAACTATATAATTTGGCATCAAGTGCATTGTGTCTCACCAGAATTTTCCAGTTCAACAGTCAACCTTGATCAAATCAAACAAATTATTGCCACTCTGGCTGTGTAAAAATATAATTTAAAATTTTGGTATCCTTGAGTTTCCTCACATACAAATTTCCTCCTGCTGGGGGCAGGTCCCATTTGTGTGAGCAAGAGGAATGTCCTCTGTCCCTCACTCTAGGTGGGCCTGTGGTGCACAGTGACACTTCAGGGACCTACATTGCCTTATATTTTTAGTTGTCTATCTTAATCTTAAATTAACCTTATTCCTTAAGAATGGGTTTCAAATCGCCTGCATCTTCCTTGACTTCTGCAATCAAGGAATGTTATTGAGTGTTTGAGACATCTGGTTCCTGAAAAGTGATGAAAGCTACAGTGGTCCTGTTAGGTCACTGTCCATTCTATGATGGAGAACCTCCAAGTCTGCACAGTCTCCTACCCGTGCGGCACCCCCAGGACAAGACTGACCATCATAACTCTTAGTGCCGGTTTCATCCACTCTGCCTCCTGATAGGAAGTTTGTTTGAGCAGAACAGCAGGGATGGGACTGCCCTGCAGTGAGAGGACGTGTCCGTGTGGAGGTAAGAGCCTGCTCACGGTGCTTTTCTGGTCCACCGTGGCCTTCAGATTGGACAATACAAGACGGGTGCATGACTTCCCGGGTAACACTGGTTGCAAACACTGAGCCTTCTAAAGGCTTTCAGTTTTCTTTCTCAGACTGGCCTAAGACAGGGCATAGCAGGAAAGGAAATCAGATTTTAAAAAGGAATAATGCTTTCCTATAGAACTAGAAACACGAGTTTGAGACAATATCCGGACATCTCAAGTAACAAATCAAGTAAAAGGACTTTTAGTTTAATTTTCTACACTGAATGGAAGTGGTGTGTAGTGCAGGCAGGAGGTTACAGTGTCAGAGCAGTCTTTTCTCTTAGAACTGCACATACCCTTTTACATTTTCAACAAGCACTGAAAAATTTTTACATTAGCAGTGCTCTTTTGAATTATTAATTTATAACTATTTCCTGATAATTATATAATTACTATTCTTACTCCCTGATTTAGCTTCCTATTGCTGCTCTTATAAGATACCACAAACGTAATAAGTTAAAACAATAGAAATTTATTATTTTAAAGTTCTGGATGTTGGAGTTCTAAAATCAAGATGTTGTCAGGACTATATTCTTTGTGGAGGCTCAAGAGGGGATTCTATTTCTTTTAATTTCCTATTTTCTAGAGACCATCTGTATTCCTTGGCTAATGGCCTCAACCTTGTCTTTTGAGTCCTGCAATATAACTCTCTATCTCTCTCTTTTAATATCCTTATAAAAATTTTTGTGATTACGGCCCAAAAGGATAATCTCTTGCTTTAATTCCATTAAGGCTTGTCCCTACCAGAACTCACGCTGAGACTCGGTCCTCACTGTGGCAGTGTTAGGGGCGGGGTGTGATATGAGATGTTTGGATCACAGGGTCAGAGCTCTCACGAATGTTTGCCTTTCTCACAGGAATGACTTATCATGGAGTTTGGCCCCTTCTTTATTTGCACATGTTCATTTGTTCATCTCTTTCCCACCATATACTAATGATATAACACGAAGCCCTGGCCAGAGGAGGCTCTCTAGCCCTGCACTTTCCAGCCACCAGAACCTTGCTTGATCTAAATGAATGTCTTCTCTTTAAAAATACTCAGTTTCATGTATTGTAAAAAATAGACCAAGCTGCCTCCCATCTCAAGATCCTTAATTAAATGTGTAAGGCCCAAGTGTAAAGTCCTTTTTACCCCATAAATCATACTGACAGGCTCCTGGGGATTAGGATTTGGACACCTTGGGGGCCACGATCAGTTTAATACGCTCTATTCTTACTGATGCTATTCCTATCTCTGTATAAAATGCAACTGTGTACCATGAGCTAGACACTGCTAACCTCTACATTATCTCGGTTTGTCCCCATGCCAAGTATTAAAATTATATAAAAACCTTAGTGAGACCCTGTCTTAAATATTTAAAAAAAGGGCTGGAAGTGTAGCTCTTTGGCAGAGCATGTGCCTAGGACGTGCATGGTCCTGGGTGCAATTCCCAGTACTGTAAAACAAAACACAACTTTCTTGAACAGGTTTGTAACTAAGCCATTACTTTCAGATAAGTAAATGAGGGTAATTTATCACAAAATTGAGTAATAATTCACAGAAATCTACATTCCCACCCTATCTAGCACTGACTTACATTATGTCTACATGTTAATTTTAAGACTGCAAAAATTGTAATTTTAGAAAAACGTAGTCATACATCTATAGTCCTATGGGTAGAAATCATTTACAAGGAATTCAGCTATATTTATAAGTGACTAGAATAAAGTTTATAGAGAACTGGGTTCAATTAGCTTAGTTCCTTGAGACCAGTACTAGATTTATGATTGTTACCCATAAACGAAAGTTAACTGCCCCCAACTTAGAAAGTATGACTTAAACCCTTGAATAAGATACTATAAAATGTCTAACCTTCAAGTGGAATTTTTTTGTCAGAAATATCTGGGTTAATGACCAAAATCCACCACTGCTGTTCAAGTACAATTTATAAGCTGATGGTTGCACAAGAGTACATTAGCATGTAGTCAGGTGGCACCTCTGTAGCATACCTGTGCCACTTTTATTTTAAAAGACAGCCCTTGACGTTCTATGGAATATTCAATTCTGCTGTATCTAACACTGGACCCACCAGGTGATGTTTTGGCAACTAAGAACGGCTAAGCATCAGAAGGGTTAGAAGCTCTTGAACACTTGGTTGAGCCCATAGCGATCTAATTTATGGCTATTTTAAAATCGAATATAATTAAGGAGCTACACCTAGCTATAAATTATTAAAACTTGAATACAGAAAGTCTGGCTTGTTGGTTCCATCTAATTAGACCTTAGCAGCATACGGGAATTACCACAGGAGTCCATTAATTCATTTAAGCACCAAATACCTGTGCCCCATATATCAAATGTAAATATATATGGTTGTGATGCGATTTTGCTTTAAAAAAAACCTGAATTTCTAGTAGCGTTTGGTCATTCTGTATTTTATTACTTATTAGGTACTTAAGCACAGTAACTACTGTCACGAAGGTCTGAAAAATTCTGGTAGGAAACTGCTCCACTAGCTTGAAACATTTTGATTCATGTACAACTAACCACTTGAATATCTTTTGGGATATTTGTGTAGAATTGGTAGATGGCAGCTCTTTGGAAGCTTTAAGCAATAAAATACAACTAATTAATAATGCTGATAAAAACTTTCAATAATGACAGCCTGAGTAACTAAGGTTAGCAAGCTAAAGAAGGTAAAATAGGGCCAGGGATATAGCTCAGCTGGCAAGTGCAAGGTCATGAGTTTGACTCCCAGTACCCCCCCAAAACCCCACCCCCAAAAAACAAAACCAAAGGTAAAATAGCAAACAGTTTATTTCACTTTTTAAAATTAACTTATCTGCAAGGAATGTGTAAACCAATAAACTGGATGGACCTATTTTTTGTTTTTTTAGTTTTTTTGAGATAAGGTCTTGTCAGGTTGGCCTGGAACTCATGGGAATCCTCCTGCCTCGGCCTTCTGAGCATTGGGATTATAGGTCTGTACCACCACACCTGGCAGGACCTATTTTTAAAACTCAACACTATCCTACGGAATATGTATCTAACTTGTAATCTGTAAACAAATGGTATCAGTTGTTTGCATAGCACTTTACAAAATTTTTTTGGACTGTAGAGTCTCAAAGTTGGAATATTATCAATCTTTTTTTAAAGTCGACTTTGAAGATGAGAACTGTGGAAAGTTATGCCCAAGAGTTTATGTATCAGTTATTTTCAAAAATCATAGTAATAGCAATGATTAGTGGGGGTACATTCTATAAAAGTGTCATGCAGAATGTGTTGTTGGATTTCAATTAAAAAAAACATTTCACAGCCACTTTGACTTACAGTGTTATTCTTGCAGTATAGTATTTAAGTGATGGCATGAAATTGGGTATTGAACATATTGTCATTTTCAAATGATGTAAAATAAAAATTTCTCTTTAAAAGTATCTCAATACCTAGTGATTATAACTAAATGATAATTTAAATAGGTAACAGAGATGGGGTTTTGACCCATAATTGTAATGAATGCAGTATTTGTAAACTCTACATGTAGCAGAAAATGCTTCCCTTCCACTGGCCAGTACACTTCAATTGTCCAGGTAGTAGTTCCTGTTTCAGTTACAGTTGCTGCTGTCTCTTAGAAATGGCTGGTCACTGTGATGCACATTGTAAGACCCAATCCCCAGTTGACAAGCCATTCTGCCTCTGTACTTCCTGCTTGCTTATCCCATAAGCCCTAGGCCACCATAGATCAGGGCCTGACATTTTGAGGAACAATTGATTCCTAGTCAGTGCCCATTCGACATTAAATAAATCTGCCTCCAAATCCTGGGTGTCATTTTGGTGTTTCTGCTCGCCATAGCATCTGCACACATTAAAACAAAAAGTTGCTGACTATAGGATTCTATCACCCTGAAGTAGCTCAAAGAGTTTGCAGATTTTTTCTACAAATCTTAACCGTAGTTTAAATGAAGAATAAGTTCCAGCTTTGTGAAATGGTTTGAATTACAGCTATGCTGGTAGGAAGTACCAATGCCTCTTAGTAAGTTTTACATGCATGGAACCATTACAAAATTTACACTAACTTCAGTTATTTTCACTTAGAAATGTACAGAACTATTATAGGAATTTAGAAATCGTTACACTGAGGGAACAGGTGCTCACATGTACTAGTCAGATGACTTTTACTTTGCTAACCTCTAAGGTGACTTAGAGCCCGTAATTCCTTTTTAAAATTTCCTTCACATAGTTGAAGGGGACACACTCGGTCATACTTTTTTCTAGTTGTTTGAGAATATCAAACTTGTCCCTACCCCCCAAATACATATCCACAAAATAAAAATATTCTTCCTCATGACTTACAGTTTACTGCTACACAACATACTTTTAGATTCCCTGAGCAAAAAAGTTTAAGCAGCATGTTTTTGATTTGTGTTCCTTCAATAACACATGCATTCACCCCATCAACCAACACACACCCCCCCCCACCTGCCCACTGTCAGCCCACTGGCCTGCCTGCCCCCCAGCCAACATTTACAGATCAACTTTATGGTGAATTGTTATTGTAAATGGAAACAAAACACCACCAAGTTTTAAAGAATTACCATAGCGTTTATTTTTGCTTAGTTTTATTAAAAAAATAAATATGTCATAAAGCTTTTGTTTCCTTTAGGGAGAAAAAAATGGAACACTTTCATAAAATCAAATAAGCAATGGTAAGATGTCTTAACTTGAAAAGATTGGAAATCACTGGTTTACAAGTTGTAACTGAAAGAACGGCCACAGTTGCCTGTTTCATGCCAAAGGCAGCAAACAACAGGATCAACTAGGGTAAAAATAAATAACTGTGGAAGCCCTGGTAAGTGCTTAAACAGACGGATTCACGGACACACCAGTATAGCTCTATCTTGCTTTAAACACAGAAATTCCTGAAAGGTTTTGGGTAAATGACATAACCACAAACATACTAGGAGATTTGATATCTGAAGGAATTCTGCGGTAAATTACTTTCTGAACAACCACTTCCACTTTAGTAAATCCAGGTATTTGCTTTGCTTACATGACATATATCCAGCTGCTACCTCTCTGAACGGAGGCAATAGTACATTCACCTAACAGTGCTCCAGCTGAGCCAGTGGCACGGTTTCTAAGTCTGTGTTTCTGTTAGATAAGTAGTGTAAGGTGCAGAGTCAGCCAGGGAACCCAGCTGCATCCGGCAAAGCAGGCAGGAGGGTGGGATGACCACCTTTAACAATCATTTCAACCCAACAATCACTTTGGAGAATCTACTTTGTTTGTGCAAAGCATGTAATAAACCTTATCAGTCTGGTTGAAGATGTACTTCCTTTCCCTAAAATCATCAGTCAGGGGTTAGGTCTGGAGCCCTGAAACAAAGTAATACTGTACACTTCTAATCCTCAAGACACTTTAACCAAATTATCTGCCCAATTCCTTCAAACTAAGGTAAATTATAATGGAAGAGACTAAAGTTCTCAGGTTCAAAGTTTAACAATTTAAGAATCACGTTTCATATGCCTGGTAAGTGAAAGATTTTGTTGATGACAAAAATTTTTCAAATTTCTTTTTAAATCCTTCAAATTTTCTCTAAACAGAACACTGAATTCCGAAGCAAAATGCAGAACACTTAAAAGTCACTGATGTTCTCTGATTGGGTGATGTATTTCAGTTCTGCTGATAGAAAAAAAAATTTCTTTGCACCCACAAAATTTCATGAAGCTATCCTACGTCAAAGCAAATGATGCTTTGAGTAGAAAATAAGCGTGGTAGTGTCGGATCCAGTCAGTTTCATTAATGTGAGGAATCAGAATCCTCACTCTGTTCATAGCCTTCATTTGAAATGGCCAAACTTCTAACAGACCCAAAGAAAAAACGTTAGATCAGTTAGGCTGTTAAGTCTTTCTTGCTTTTTTCTTAAATGCTTCTAACATTGCTGCCTAAATGTACAAGTGTGAATAGAGTATGCCAACTTTAGTCTTTCCCACACTGAGTACACTAACAACAATTAGTAAATAATCGAAGAGTAAGTGGTCATTTAAAAACTTGTTTATCTTAAAAAAAATTACACTTTCTAGCACTTAAAAAAATGGGTCTGAAAAGTGACCTATCACTGTCCACTGTTGTTCCCCACCCAGGCCCACCCATTCCAAACCTGCTACAAATGCTGGCTTGAGTTCATATCAAATAATTTAGCAGTACCAAGACTTTTCAAATGGAAACAGTGTTACTGACTTCTTCATATTGGATAACAAAATAAGGGTAACTCTGATCATCATTAAAAATGACAAAAATCTGAGGCTCAAAGAAATTATCCACACAAGAGTCGTACAGGTCACTGGTGACACTGCCAGGATTGACTGGAGGGGGCCTTCTCATGCCATGACTACCCATGGTGTATCTGCCAGTCAGCACTTTGGCCAAAAACATGAAATGGACTCCTTTGGAGGACTTCTTAGAAAAGTTATGAGAGTAGCTTGCTTTCTTTGCAAAATAACTGCCTTGTCCAAACATCGTAGCATGCTTTCCACAGACTCGAGGATCAAAGTTGTGCTTGCAGATTCCGTCTACGACATCCTGAGACGTTCCATGAAATAAATGTCTCTCATTTATTATTCTGTCACGGCCAAACATTTTCCTGTTCATATATTCCTTTTTCCTAAAGCAAAAGCAGATAGGGTCAGTCAATAAGCATGATATAGTCATAACCCCTCTTCATGGTTGGGGAGGCAATATTAAGGAAGGTATCAAGAGCAAAGATCATACTAAAAGTTTAAATTCATCCTTCTCATTTCACAAAAACCCTTTCTCTTTCTTCTCCACCACTATTTGCTGGCCTTATCTTTCAATACAGATCTATTCACCTTCCTCAGGATCCCTTCTCCTTGTCCAGCTTCTCTGATCTGAATATCTTTTAATTCTGAGATTCCTCAAATCCACACTTGTTCCCTTTGCACTACATTATTCTGTGCATTTGGAGGGCAGCATAGAGGAGTGAATGAAAGAAGGGGGTCTGGTGCCAGACTGCCTAGGTTCAATACCTTATCTTATTAGCAGCACGACTTACAGCAAGTTGCCAAACTGATCTATGACTCAAGTGTTCTCTCTGTAAATGTAAGTTGTTATAATCCTACTTACAAATCTGTTGTGAGGAGTACATGTGAGTTACTATGAACATATTACATTCTGTACAAGTATTTATCATGCTTTGCATTTGACATTAGCTACATTAAGAAAAGCTCTTTTGAACTTTTCACATCTCTGACTCACCTTTTATATTTCTCCCAAAGAAACTGGTTTTGGACTCTCAATATTTGTAAAATTCTATATTTAAACTCAGGCACAGTCTTATGAAAAAGATTGTAAATGATTCGGTAACTTTTGTCCTCTGCAGAAACAGGCACTTGAATAAAGTCCTGAGATGGATGCATATAAACCCAAGTTTCAGGATAAAAGTTTGCTGAGGTGACGCCATCTGGGCAGATGATTTGTGATGATGAAGTTGCTTCAAGAGGTGGAGGAGCCTGAGTGGGAACCCCACCAAGTGTCCTTAAATGGAGAAGGAACATCAATGTAAAACACTCAGAAGTAAGTACATTTCATGTTATAATTCTCTACTGAAATGTCCAATATAATTTGTATAGTTTAAAGGCCTGTTTAAAAATTCATTAAGAAAAAAAAGCACAAACACTGCCTGTGCACGAACAACCTTTTATTAGCTTCCTCCTATTCTCCTCCCTGTGGAGAAAACTCTGGAATGCAATGCTGCAAGGCAAATAAGCAAGAGCCAATTTATAAATATCTTTACTTTTGAATTTGCCTAGAGCTCTCTTTGCCTATATAGTTCAAAAAACTTGGTTTCAAGGAACCAAACTAGTTTATATACTTTCTTCAAACTCTGCTGATCCTAAGCAGAAAAGATATTATCACTAAAGGCTGTGTGGAACAAAAAAGCAGGGCAGGGGTACAAAGGGACCTTACAGGAAAAAATTAAAAAGCTTGCTTTTCTGTACAAAACAAAACAAAAAATCATGAAGCAGGCATTAAAAAATAAAAAGGACAAATATTTGATATTTCCTTTACTTCCCATAACTAAAATGATATTACTACCACTCAAATTTTACAGCTTTGGGTGTGATTACGATTGAGCTACTTACTATAAACTCTAGACACGTGAATGCATATTGCTGAACTTTTAAATTTGGAAGTATTAACTTTTTAAGGATAAATTTAGATAGGCAGCAACTTTAATAAATTATTCCACTCTGATTAATTTTTTCTTCTCTATTTTCATTCAAATGAGAGTAAAAGGGAAGCGGAAAGTAAGGCAGTCCTGACCCTCACACCCTGTATCAGGGTCAGAATACTGTACCACTCACTGGCACACAGTGGTCACGAGGAAGCAATGATGTCTGTCAAAGTGGATTAGGACACTGAAATTTTCACAAGAGCTTGGTGGTACAGAGGTTACAACTGCGCATGCTCCTCCACCTCATCTCTAAAGTGTGTATTACCACTACCCTCTTCATAATCATAGTCATCTAATACTAAACACATACCATGAACCGGGCATTTCACACAGTGCTGCTAACTGCCACAATGAACTTGTTTATTCCCACTTTTCAAATCAAGAAACCAAAGTTCAGAGAGGCTGAGTAACTTGCCCCAACATAGCTAGCAAAGAGCACGGAGAGAATTGGAATCCAGTTTAGATAGTTTCTAAACTCGTACTTTCCATTTTCTGTGTTTTGTACAAACAAAACACTAGGAAGTGATAGATGGAAGACTAGACTTCCAACTTTAGTTTCCCTGACTCTCATTACTACCACTACTACTACTCCTGTTTTTACTATTACTACTGTATCACGTAGCCTTATACTTGCAAGAGATGGCTTAAGGTGAAAACTACAGAGGCACAATTGTATTCTCTGACTCTACCTCCTTCAAGTCAGTGGCTGTGCTCTCAATTTAATGTATCTCAAAGTGCTCTGTGGGACAGAGTTCTGAGTGAGCACATCTAGAGCTTACTAAGTCCCCTAGGTGTCTGAAGTTCAGGAGCAGATTTAAAGTGAGTTGCTTTCCCCAACCTTCATGACTGAAGGTATATAGTTTTTGTCCTCAGGAGCATTTTCTAAGACCTAACAGACTCCTTTGGAGGCTCATTACAGGTATATTTTTCCTGATATAATAGTATACTCTTCTGAAGAGAAGACTCATGCTTTCATCAGATTTCTAAAGGTCTATACCTCCTTAAAAAGCCATCATAATTCCAAAGAATGGCAGGAAAGCACAGAATATAAGCCCTTTATTTTCAGTCTCTTCTATCCCTGATCTGCAAACTCTCAGTCTACCAGGTTTCCATTATTGTCAGGAACTGAAATTACCAACAGTTTTCTGAGTTGAGGAAGTGTAGCGAATCCGGTAAGATTCTCCCCTAAACACTATGCCCAAGACAGATTTAGATTGTCTTAGCCTATTCTAAAATTCTAACACTAACAACAAAAAAGACTCTGGTCCTTTTCTTCCTGATACTTGTCCCCATCCCATAAATATATCCTTTCCTTTTGGTGGTGGGGGAGTGATCAAAATGTGTTATTTACTCATACAAGCTTGAAGATGAGCCTGGAAAAATTAATCCTAAGATATTAGATTGTACGTATTACTAGCATGAATTGCCAACCATAGATGCTTACTTTTATCAACATTCCGATTGGGCTAAATCATAGATGCATATAGGCATGCCTGATAAGAAGTCTACATTCTTGTTGCCAAGGAATTTGGGTGGTGGGAAATATAAATATAAATATTCCTTCCAAACAAAGTTACAAATATGCCTTTATTTTCTGAGAATGCTAAGTTTTTATTCACTTTATGGTATTCCAATGATTTAGGCTTATAAGTGTATTTCCCAGCGCTGTCCTTGTCTTCTCTAGAGAGGCAAAATGAAAGGGTATCAGGCTTGTACTCAAGGACTTCTCAAGAATGGGTTTTCAGAATCCAAAAATCACTTTTTATCATTCTCTTTTTCTCTCTTCTTACCATTTTGAAAGATATTTCCTAAACCAACTTCAGTAATAAATAAAAATTAGTTCATTTTACCCTTTGGGTAAGGATTCAAAGAAGTATGCTAAGCCTTGTCACAACCTTTAAACATCTGGGTGTGCAAAAAATTCATGAATTAGGTCACCCCCTAACCCCCACCCCACCACACCCCCTGCCAGTTTTTAGACATGTCTGATTCCCTGACAATTGTGGCTTCTTTCACATTTACATTTTTCTTTGATCCTTTGCATTTGATAACACTTAAATGAGCAAATGAAAACTTTCTCTCTTGCTAAGGTCATGGTGTCTGATCACTGTCATTTATTTTTTTCCTTTTCTTCATTGAGACAAGGTCTCACTTTGTAATTAAACTGCCTATATAGCCCAGGCTTGCCTTGAACATTTCTCCTGGCTTAGCCTCTGGAGAGCTGGGATTATAAGAGTGCACCACCACGCCAGGCTCTGCCATCTTCTGAAATCTACTTTTTGGGATCATTCACCCTTCTCCTCCCCACTAGGCTGGTTTGAATGTCCCACAGCCCCAGACTGAGCGAAGATAGGACTGTTGCATTTACCCATTCCTCCATAGTAAATGAACTTGCTGTTTCTCTGCTCTTTTTGCACCGAAGTACCTGCTTATTCCCTTTGGTTTGCTGACCTCTTACTATATACATAATTATTTCTATTTCAAACAGAAACACTAAAATTTGAAATTTTAAAAGAGGCAGAAACTAATTCTCTTGTAAGCCTGTATTATAAATGGAGTAAAGTTATTTTGTGGTACTAATTTTACTGCTTATTTTTGTAGTTTATCCTTTTATAAAATCTAACTTTAAAAAAAGTTACTTGTATTAGGATTGAAACACAATGATTTTCAACATTTATTAATTCCACTCAATAATACAGCACTTGAATGTACATTCTTACTCTCACACAGAAGCTGTATCTTGCTTGATTGGCTCAGCATGCCAAGCTGCTGGTCTCACTAATGAGTTCTACTGTCTCACCAGGAGGACAATATGTTCCTAACTACTGGACGCTGACACTAGCTCCAGCTGTGTGCTAGTGAAATACCAGAAGTAACATTTTTATTCTAAAAAAAAAAAAAAAAAACCAACAACTCTTGGAAGGTAAAAATGCCCACATTTGGACTTGGAAGAAGAACCAATACATGCTTCTAAAATCAGCCTTATTATAAAATTTCTTTTAAATACTGATCATTTCAGGAAATGGTGGGGCAGAGGGATAGAACACAGGGTCCTTGAGTATGCTAGCCAAATGATCTACTACTGAGGTATACCCATGGGTTTTTAACTTTATTTGGGATAAGGCCTTGCTATGTTGCCCAGGCTGGGTTAACACTTGTGATACTCTTGCCTTAATCTCCCAAGTAGCTGGGATTAAAGACATGCACCATCCTGCCTGTCTTGTATTTTGTTTTTAATGTTTCTCTTACAGTACCAGAACTAAGATTAAGAGTCTGTCATAATGACTTAGGGAAACGATAGCTTGAGCTTGAAATAAAAATAGTAGAAATAGAAAAACATCTGTAACATCAAAGATCAGGTCAGACGTAAAGTTGTTTCAAAAATCAATCTTTATAAATGGCATAACTGGAGAACAGCCACACTAATAGTAATGTATCAGTAAGATGTGCCAGTGGGCTGTCTAGAGGGAAGGAAGAATGGCAGTTAAAAAAGAAAACAAAAAAGGAGGCCCAGGGATTTAGCACAGCAGCATAAGCACCTGGCTGGCAAGCGTGAGGTCATAAGTTTGATCCCTGGTGCCGAGGGAAAAAAAAAAAAAAAAAAAAAACTTTTACCCACAATAAAAAGGGGTGAATTCAGATTTATCCTTTTATTAAGAAACCATATTCTCAGGAAATGATACATTTTAGTGAACATTCCAAGAAGATATACCTTACTTAACAAATAATATAGATCTGAAAAAGTGAATTTTTCCAATTCAAATTCACTCAAGGAAGAAAGAATAGAGAGTATCACTCTACCCAACTGCCAGGGCAGCTTACCTGGGCTGAGAAGACCAACAACATGGAAGGTCTCATCCTGGGAGAATCTTCATGGAAAGGAAAAATCAATTTTCCATGAAGGAAACAAGCGCAAATTCTGCACCTCATTCCAAAGAGAATTCCTTACAACTTTGGAAAAATAACTCTTATTTTGCATCTCAGTTCAGATAATCCAATAGGATACATACTCTTAGTATTGGGTTAATTGTAGCTTACTATAACTCAATTTACTGAAGAATTAAATCCAAAGAATAATTCAAAAATTCACATGTTAGAGGTAACAGCCAAAAGAATGTCTTAATTTAAAATCTTTATCTCTCTGGCATTCAGTAGTGCACTCACATAAAATGAGAGTAAAGACAAAGTCTTCCCCTGGACACTTACTGTAAATACGGGAGTAGTATAAAACAAGAGCGGAAGAGGGGTCTCCTTTTTATTTCTCTGCTGAAGAACGAGTTGTGGAGGATGTAGTGGTTATTCCACATCATAAATCGGACCTCTGTCAGACCCCTAGAATTGGCTTCTTCAATCAATCGAATAACAGACTACAGAATAGAAAATAGAAGGTAAAGAACAAAAGCAGGTTAATAATCATTATAAAATATAAAAATGTAACTAAAGGCAAAAATAGCAAACCTCACTGTTAACATCAGAGGAAGTTCAATAAAATACAGTGAGAACTCCTTTTATGCATTACATTTTTCTCCAAAAAATGCTCCCTGTTTAGATCATTGATATTCACCTCATGAAACATGAAGCTCAGAATTACTGTATTCTATTTTCAACCTTAAAAATGTCCTGAAGACTTTTTCAGTTTAAATTTCTTAAGGGAGTCTTCAGAAGGGGAATTAAAAATGGTAGTGTACAAAATTAAACAACAAAAAACAAGTTTTGAACCTAAGAAACTTCTGAGGGGATAAAAAGTCATAGTCTAAGTTTTCTAAGAGAATACATATTAAACAGCTTCTTATTTTGTTTGGAAGACAGACACTAGTGATGACTTAAAAGAGGAAGTTGGGTGTGGAGAAGTATGCTTGTGATCCCAGCCCCTTGGGAGGCTGAGGCAGAAAGACCCTTAGAAGCCAGCCTGGCAATTTAGTGAGGCCGGCTCAAAAAAGTGAGAAGGGCTAGGGGCTGGGGGTGTTGCTCAGTGGTACAGCACTTGCCTAACAAGCTCTAGGTCCTGGGTTCAATCGCTAGTACCACCCTCACTGAAGTGGGGTGGCAATATTTAATATCGTATTTTATAGCAGTTAACATACTCAGTCATGTGTTTTTGCTAGTATCTTTAAAAAACTGGTAGACAGGGTCTTTCTTTTTGAGACAGGGTCTCGCTATGCAATTCAGGCTGGCTCTGAGCTCACTTTGTAGCCCAGGCTGGTCTTGAACTTGCAACTATCCTCCTGCCTCAGCATTCCGAGTGCTGGGGTTACAGGCATGAGCCACCACGCCCGGCTAGCTCTCCCTTTTGTAATGCTAGAAATGAGTTCAATTATATTGAAGAAGTGAAATTTTTGAAATGTGAAATTAATCTTGAAAGTTCATTTCAGGGTGTTTAACTTGACTTACTACTACAGTTTGGAAGCAAAGTAAACCATAATTTTGAAACCTTGCTCTGCAACTGAAGAGCTGTTCTCACCATTTCAGAATAAGGATACATGTGTACATATGGCAAAATCGTAAAGAAATTATTTGCCTCATCATACTTTAATAAACAAAACATTTACTTTCAAGTACTTCTTCTGGAGACCTGAGAGTGATTCTACTATGCTTCTGAAATGGTTAAGTGCAACACGTACAGGTGACCCAATCTCCTCAAGCCCGAGAAGCCAGATAGAGCCCAAAGTTAAATCAGTTCTTAGCCCTCAAAATTATTCCAAAGGAAGCCGGGCTGGCGACGCCTATAATCCCAGCACTAGGGAGGCTGAAGTGGAAAGATCGTTGCGAGATTGGCCTGGGCTACAAAGTGAGCTCAAGGCCTGCCTGAAAGGCATAGTGAGACCCTGTCTAAAAAAGACAAAAATAAATAAATTAGAAAAAAATTTATTCCAAAGGTGAGGGCTGGGGCTATACCTTAGAGATAGAATGCTTACTTAAGTATGTGCAAAGACCTAAGGTTTGATCCTCAGCATCCCATAAAGAAAAAAATTAAATCAGAAAATTATTCCAAAAATGTAGCCACACCTAAGTACTTTACCTCTATAGCATAAAAGTCTCGGGAAGGCATTTTAGTTCTTTAATAAAAGTGGTATTCTATTTGTGCATTTTATCATAAATAAATATAAAAATCATTATCATAAAAATCATTTTCAGAAAAATGGAGAAAAAAGTTTTTACCTGTATCAATTTTATATCTTATAAGTTCTTTGTTATGACTTGTAGTTCTGGCTAGTCATTGTTAAAAAAGAATGACAGAATGCAGGAAGACAAAAACATTAAATGTACTATAAAAAAAAAAGAATGTATAAATACCTCAGGATATTCTCTCCATCCAAAGTGTTCTCTACAGAAGAACTTCCAAACTGTATGGTAAATAGAGTTGACATTGCTAGAGGGTGGTGTAGATAGCCTTCGAAGTTGATCAAATTCAGTTGTCTCATACACACTCATGGCATTTAAATCTGCCCAAAATTCTTCTCCTCTAAAAATACCCAAGAAAAAAACCTGCTAAATGAATATATCTAAACACCACACATTAAAAATATCTAGAATTGCTTGTTACAGAATTTTCTACTTGGAATAAAAGGTTATTATGATTGACTACCCTGCATCCATTCCCTTTCTTAAGAAGACCAAAATCTCCAGGTCACAGTTATGGCAGAAATGATACAAACAGCATTCCTGACCTAAATCAGTTCATGTGATCCCACCTTCCCTTCTCCCCTGGGATAAGTCAGTCAGAAATCAGACTGAGAGAAAAAAACTTTCCCTTTTTTCAGAGGCATCAAGTACCTGGGCCAATAGAGAAAAATACAGTATTTTGATAAAAGAGAAAAATCAAATTAACCCAGATGAAGCCAACACTGCTAATACACCCATCATCAATGTTATGTTTTACCCTGTGAGTGGAAAAATGTTTGCAAAACATGAAAAAGAAAAATAATTTGGATTATTAAGGGTGTCAGTTATGAGAACATTTTGTCATTTTTGCTACCTGATCTATCTACTATTGCGGAATCAGTCCTGTGTAAACATCTCCATAGTTTTGGGAGGGAAAGTCCCACTATAAAAGGAAATTCACTGAAAAATTAATTGATAAAGTGTGATCCAATTAAAACATATATATTTCCTTTTTAGTGAAACTTTATTACCTAATGCTGGAAACATTTGAAGCATTCTTTTAAATAATTGAAAATGTTCATCATACTCTTTTCTTTATGCTTGAAAATTTCCTTAATAGAATATAAAAATAAACATGACATACTAACAGAAAACCAAGCTCCTGAATTTCTTCCTTCACATTTCTTTGTACTTTCAGTGCAGATTTCTAAATAGACGTCTACAAGACATGACATACTCCAGATACAATAACATTCAGAACAACCAGTACTCTGAAATTCAAGTGTTGGGATAGATTTTCCCAATAACTAACTTATTTCCTTGACACAAATTAGGACTTTGAAAAGGGTGATAACTTTTACCTATTTGTTGGTTAGTATATTTTCCTAAATGCTGCTCTTGATATACTTGTTTCAAGGACTGTTAACAGGTATTTTGTGCAGCAAAAACTGTGGCCAAATGTTTGAAAAATTGTGGCTACACAAATTAAATCACTGCAGCTTTCCCTTAGTCCTTTAGCATGCTAAGGCACATACTGAAGTACTATGGTAAGTTTATAAAACATCTTTCCAAACCTATGGCGATGCTCTTGCTTTGCTCATGAGTGCCTATTTGTATCCCTCAATGCCAAGGAAAATCTTCTCACCCACCATCCTGATGTAAAGAATTTCTGAATCAGCTTCCACTCTATGAAAAAACTCAAGTCATATACCCAACTGGTGGGTGTATGATAAAAAGTACATAAT
>RJWT010020280.1:0-18010 GCA_004365215.1 Cuniculus paca
AGAACTTTTTAAACTCCTCTCACAAACTAGTTCCAAAAGTTTCTGAGCCACATGATTAGGTAGTCACAGCAATGACCCCAATTCTCTTGTAGTAACTTTCTCTTTTGGCTTTCTCAAACACACACACACACACACACACACACACACACACACACACACAGAGGCATGGCTCTTCCTATAATCTCTAATGTCACTGAATAGCAACTTATAGCTACTAATTTCTCTGGTCAGAAACTTTAGTGACCTCTTTATCTTCTCTTTTCTGGATCCTGGGGAAATCCTTTATACTCTCAATATATCTGGAATCTATCCTAATCCATGTCACTATTACTGCTTGCCTGAATTATTGCAGTAGCTATCAACAGTCTCCTTGTTACTACTTTTGCAAAAGTAGGGGGCATTCCAAAATTCAAATCAGATAACATTTTTATATGTTTATTTATTTAAAATCTGAAGTGTTTACTATGACATACAAAGCTCTTCATGGTTAAAACCACTAAAACTTTTACTGACTCCCACTTTCACCACACTGTGTGGTGGAAATGCCCAGTATGTTCCTTCTTCACATCTCTGGACTTCTTTTTGTAGCTGTAATGTTCTTCCCCTGCACACCTGTGAAGCTAACTCCCTCATGGCTTTTGTGTTTGCAATCATGACTTCTTCTTAAGAACCACTCCCTGCAAATCCCTTAATCCCTTTAACCCTACCTTACTTTGAAATGTACAATATGACTTATTGGTGACATAGTCTCAACTGAGTTTTTCTTGTTTATTTTATATTTCCTCTTTCTAGAATGCAAGTTTCAAAAACTACACTGCTTAATTTTTCACTGTTGGGCCCCTGAAAGCTAGACTAGTGCCTGGCTCAAGGCAAATGTTCAAATATTACACTCTGAAGTAAAGAAAATTGATTTCTGATTCTCTGTCTAAAATATAGAACTGCTTATCATGGTTTTAGGAATCTATATTGTTTTAACAAAGCTTTCCAGTTTGAGCCATCACTCTAGATTTTAGAACAGTTACACCATGATGCAGAATTGAAATGATATATTCGCAGAACATAAAAAAGGTAATTTGAAATGTACATAGCAGCAGTGGAATAGGAATTGATTAGTTGGGTGAGGTCAGTAAATAAGTACATTTTTAATTATTACCAGCTCTATTAAAATCTTAATTTGCAGGAAATATTTTCCACTCATGTATTTCACTCAAAATGAAGCAGAAATTTGAGAAATATTTTTCATGAATGTGTGAGAGTTTATTGTCTGTAGACCAAATATCTAGGTTCATTATGTATTGTTATTTAGGAAAGATATTTTGAATAAATTCCTTGACCAAAACTATCTTTTAAAATATTAAAATTCATTATTTACAATATATTTATGTTAGAATGGTATTTTGTCTGTACATTCTTCTTGACATGCCTTAAATTTTTCTGGGATTCTTCTTCAGAATGATTTTTTGGTTTTTTGAGATGGTGGTTCGCTATGTAGTTCAAATTGGCCTTGAAGAGCCTCAACCTCTTGAGTGGTGGAATTGATATAGGGGAATAAAACTCCCAACCTACTAGATGTTCTGCACGAGTTCATGTTCTGTGTTCTCTAAAATCGAAATTGAATTTTGGGAACAACGGAGGTTATAAGCAGGATACATTTATTGAGAAAAAAAGTTTCTGTCTGAGAGAGACAGAAAGGGTCCGCAGTAGGTTGCCAAAGACTCTGGCTTTTGAAAGAATTTTATAGAGTAAAACCACGAGGTGAGGCAGGTCCAAGATGGGGAAAATCTGGGAATTTACAAGGCAAATGGGCATGAGGTGGGACAGAACTATGGTCAACCAATAAGATTAATTGTTCAGGTAAAATTGACCAAATCAAGAACGAATAGGGAAGCGAGTTATATACCAAGTGAGCATTCTTAAGGATTAATGACTTCCTGTAGGGGATTGGGATGGTCAAGGTGATCCATATGTGTTTAGAAAGTCAATCCCTGTTATCTATGCTTAGGGTGTGGTTGTATTCCTTTTACCTTTTGCCTTGAGATCTGGCTTACAGCAGGAGGTGTCCATCTCCTCCAAGGTCACAAGACATCTGGTCCTCTGTGTCTGGTTTCTGGAAGGCCTGGCCCTATCTGACTGCCTATAATATTTCTAACTAACTCAATTGCCTATAACAGTGTTATAGGGGGTGTGCCACCACACCCTGCTTTACCAGTTTGATTCTGATGAAGTGGTGATATTGGTATACTTAAATATTTCTAAATAATTGAGAATAATTTAGCTAGATTAATTTGTCCTTATTTCATTCCATACACAGTCTGAAATTAAAATGAAGTCAGTGTCCTGAACTGAACAAAGTAAAAGCAAAGAGATTATATTAGCAGATTCACCTAAATCTAATTATCCAGCTCAGAAAATAATGTTTTTCAAATCGTTCTATTCTTAATGACTCATCACGTAGGCTTTTAAAAACGAATTTGAGTTGCAATGCATAAATAATAGTGCTTCCTTTCAGTCAAGAAAACACTCTTCTGAGAGAAATAAGATGTGCAGTTCTATTCTTTCTCAGCAATAAGAGATGGTAGATACATTTTTGTTTGCATTTTATAGGCATAATCTTCAAAGCAAGAAATTTTAGTAAGAAAATGGGAGCTATATGTTTTAAAAAACAACTTTGGTCTCATATCTGTAAATAGCATTAAAGACACTGTTTTTCTTGATACTTTCCTTTCAAGGCATGTGGTTAAAAATGTATCAGTAATGCTAGTAATTTTGGTAATTGGTCAGTCTAGGAAAGAAGGCCTGGTGGACTGAATGTGCTCATTTCATTGTGGCCAGAAAGCAGATCACCAAGGGAAGCACTCCAAGCAGAAAGGAGCCAGAGACAAGATAGAGTTCCCAAGGTCATGCTCTCATGACCCACCCAACAGTGTGCTTTGCTAATATCCTAACTATCTTTTGAGCCAATCAAGTGGACAATCAAGATTAGCTGTCACAAACATCTATCTCTTTCCTTACCTTGTATTATGTTGAAAAGTTTTCATTCTTTTCATGTTTATTATAATGAAAAAGAGGAAAAGATACTTCAAAACAAATAAGTAATAATCTTATGGATGCAAGAGAAAATGCCATTTCCCTATAATAATAAAGATGCCCTTATACAAAAAGTAAAAATTAAATTTCTTCTACTTTCTGCAAATTTAATTTGGGGCAAACATCTACACTACTGACAGACTAATTATTCATTAAGTTCTCTGAATCTGAAGTTTACTTCTTTAGGGAAAGACCTGGATTTTAACATTTCAACAAACACGTTTGAACATGAAATTGATGGCATTTTTCTTATTGTAGATTTTAGGATTTTCTTTTAAAAGAAGAATATTTCACTGAAAAATGAATTATACTGATAGTGTCTGTATGAAAATTTAACTTTTCTCATTTTGCTTTGAGTGTAAATCATCACAAAGCAATTGGCTTAATTGAATGCCGGTTTTTAGCTAAAAAGCTTCAGCAGTTAAGTATCTGTAGACTCAAACTTATATTATACTAGGGCGAACCGAACAGGCTAGCTATATGAAATAATTGTCCATCTATCATCTTTAGAAAATGTAATAAAATTTCCCTTAAGATTTCATTGTAGTTTGCAGTCAACTAAACTAACGCATTTTCTATGTATTAATTCTACAGCATTTTAGGGAATTAAGGATATTTTACCACCTTGCTTCCAACTTACATAAAGTTCACAATGTTTATTTGGAAAGCTTTTTCCCTTAAAATATTTTACTTATCTCAAACCTGAAGCTGGTTCGACAAATCTTTTCAAGAAAAGTTAGCCTGAATTTCTGTGGACTGTATACTAACGTAAATATTTTTTAGGTTGTTTAACTTAAATACTTTTGGACAGGTAATCCATAAGCATTATAGAAAGATAAAAAATAAAAGTACAAAAAGCTATTAAGTAATCAGGTTATCTGGCACATCAATGTCAATACAAAAATTTCAGCAAACTTAAACAGGCAAATAAAACATTATGCAAGTTTGCTTCAATAGGGAAAGAAGCTAGAAACTGGTCTGAGTTCAAATCTCTTATCTTCAGGACAGAAAGGAGTTTTACAGCTAAGAGAGTTAGGCTCCCATCTTTCTACAGAGACGGAAAGATAGAGACACTAGGGCTGACAAGAGTTTTTTAAAAGATTGACATTGCAAAAGAACAGAAGAGTTTTTAATTGCAAGTTTTCTAAAGTAACAGCTCTCAGAAAAGAGGAGTTAAGTGGTTCCAGGTCAAGGAGAAGTCTGAGGTTTAGTGGGGACTGTCCAAAATTACACCCACTTGGTCACCAGGTATTCTCCCTGGAGCCAGCTGCCATCAGGTTCTCAGATGGCTCTTTTATAGGGACGATCTTTTACTAGTCAGCATAGCTCTAGTGCATATTTTCTAACATACATGCAAACATTCTTTCTTTAACTTGTTTTTTTTTCACTCTTTAATGCATCTTGAAGATTAGCATTAAATAGTATAGTTAATACTAGATATTAACTACAAGTATTACATTTATAAATAATAAATATTGTTAATATTTTCAACATTACTCTATAAATGTAGCAAAATATTTCAGGAGTTGTCAACTCATACAAATTTAGGCTCTTTCAAGGTTTTTGACATGACTCTCAGTGCTGCATGCTGGAGCGCACTTCATTCTACAGGCAGGGAAATTTTTTTTTTTTTTTTGGTACTGGTGCTTGAACTCATAACCTCACACTTACCAGGCAAGCGCTTGAACCACTGGGCTAAATCCCCGGCCCCAGGCAGGGAATATTTCTGTAAAATAAATTGCCAAAAATTGTACAGTGGGTCACAAAGGATGTATTTCAGATTTGGTTAGCTGTTATAGAATTGCCTTCACTAGATATTGTTCAAATTTAGCCTCATGCCAGCCATTACAAATATAATATGTTATAAAACTTTTTGATCTTTGTCAGTGTGCTTGTGTGCTTTGAATTTGTGTTTCGTATTAGGAGCAAACATGCTGACAGAGCACAGTTATTCAGACTGTGCCATGTATTCCATTACTTTCCAGGTAGAAATAGTTAGCTGTGATTAAATATCTATTACTGATAAAATTCTGTTAGGAAAAATTTCAAAAATTATGGAGTGGTTAAAGTATATTCTTTTAGGAAAACCTTCAAGATACAGAACATAAGAGATGATCTTGGATCAGGGAAATCTTTATGCTTTTGTCTTTTCTAATCTCTATCCTTTTCAACATCATGTTTTATATTCAGAATAATTTCATATTTTCCTTATGTCAGATCTTTTCTGAGTTTGCCTGTATAGTAAAGAGAGCCAGGAGCTTAGGAAATGTGCAGAAAAGAAAGTTTTTGAAAGCAATAATAATTGGAAAGTTTACCCCTTATTTTCTCTGAAGCATGTGTAAGGAATAAAATAAGGAACTAGATAAGGACTGTAAGTAAGATCTCAATGAGTTTATTCTCTTCCATGATTGTTATTTTGTTTAATCTTTAAGACAAGTTTTCAGATAGGTGATGCTATCACCATATTACATTTGCACACTATAAAGTCAGAGAGTACAACAAATTGCACAAGATTACTCAGCTAATGAATGAGGCTGAAAATGAGCCTTTTTCCAACTGCAGAGTCCTGCTTCTTCCATACAGAACATCTGCTTGTACCAGTTTCTTTGGGTTGGCATTCCATTCTGTTGTAGTGTATGTGTAGATGTCCCCCAAAGCCTCATGTACTTATATGTGGGACTTTGGAGAGCTGATTGGATCATGGTGGGTGTGACGCTCATATTAGTGCACTGATGAACTCATAGCTAAATGTGGTACTGGGAGGTGAAGCCTGTCCAGAAGGGGTGGGCCACTGCAGAGCGGGGGTGGCCTGGTTCTCACTACTTCCTATTATCTATCTTTCATTTTGTACTTTATTTATAATTTGGGTTTCTCTTATAAGAGAGACCAAGTGGTATTCAAGATTGTATGTCTGATTTATTTCACTTAATATTACAGTCTCAAGGTGCATCTGTTTTCGCAAAAATGGTTTAAATTTATTCTTCTTTATGGCAGAGTAGTACTAAAATGTGTATTAGACAAATTTTTGTTTATTATGGAGATGCTAGTCAGAGGAAATCATTGAAGATCCTTTAGTAAACTAAGGGACTTGGGACTCTGAGATATGAAATTTATGCATTTGGTTTGTGTTTACCTTTTCTCTAGTGAATTTAGTTAAATTGAACCATAGTGTTTTATTATAATAGTTCCTTGATTTTTGATGATTAATATGTTCAAGGACGACTGAACATTTTGTTATTTTGAGCATTAACTTTGTAGTTGACCTTTCTGAATTAAAAGCTAAATTAAAGTACCTACTGAAAGTAGCTTTTTCGAATTCGTTGGGGGAAAATGTCTCACCAGAGTATAAATTGCACTGTCAGATATCTACCCTGAAATATACAGTGCGTGCCATTGTTTCTTTAGGAACAAGCATTGCAAAGTGATGAGGTTTTATTCTTTCTATTACAGTGGTAAAAATTTTTCTATAGTTGACATTTTTCTGAAACATGCTTGTCCGTGTCACTGACTGGTAGCTACCTGTACTTTGTGAGTGCAGTTGTTTGCTAATATGACAAATTATTTGTGGAGTGAAAGTTCAAATAATTTTGATGCTTCTTAAAAACTATCTTGAATTCATTCTCTATTAAAATTATAGTTGCCTTAGAGATAAGCACTAACAAGATAGGCATTCTGTTGGGTGAAAATATAGTGGCAACCTAAAGTGAAAAATTAAAATGAGCTTTTGATGTGTCCAATTTTGGTGTTGTTTTCAATTTATTTATTCTTTAACACTAAAATAGTGTACACAAAATATAAATATTGTACACTTTTGAGTACCATGTACCCTCATGAAGTCACAGTTCAGAGTTCATAGCCTCAGTTGCTAATGAAATTTCATTTGCTAAAATTTATGTGCATTGTCATTTCATTTTATTCTAAAAATTGCAATTATTTACTACGTAGTCATGGTTGTTACACAGGTAAATATTTTAACAAGACTTTTTTCTCATACATATTTCATTTTAAAAAGTTGATGTTATAGAAAAGTTTTTGTTTGTTCTGGGGTAACTAATAAAAAAATCTGCTTTAATAGTCCAGCACTGTAAAAACAGGCTCAAGTGCTTGCTATAGAGATGGTGGTGGGAACATCCTTCTTACAGACTGTTCTGAGTGAAACATAGCACATAGAAAGAAATGTGCTCCTATGTAATTAATAACACACAGATTTGGGGCACATAGAGAATTCTGACTTATCCAAAATCTTTTAGCCTCCACAATTTTAAATTCTTTCCAGAACAACCCATGAGATAAGAGTGCTTCTATTATACCCATTATACTGATTTCTCTTTTATATCAAATAATCTTCAATGTTCAGAAGTGGCATTTTGCTGTAGGACTGTCACACTTCCCATCCTCCTTTTCTGGAGACCCTGTCTCTGACTTCTCCCCACTGCCTATTGCCATCAAAGTAATCTTTTTAATCCAGGACCTGGGTATGGTGTAACTTTTCTCTGAAATATTTGCTCATTTTCTCCCCATGTGTATTTCTGTAAAATTCCTTATGTTTCTCTGATATTATCTTATTGGCTAAGTAGTTTAAAATATTCAATACTCACTAGAGTTTGTCCATTTGATTTTCTGTTCAAATAAAGCTAAGTAAAGAAGCATAGTAAAATGTGAGACTACTTAAATAAACAAAAATATAATGTAATATTTAAAAAGGAAAGTAAACCCAAATGATTACAAGAGTATTTCATATTTAATGAAAGACTCCAAGCATGTTTCTACTTAGGGAAAGTTTAAAACATAATATTTAATAATGTAATGATTGCAGCCTTCTCAAATGTTGACTGACAGACTTTGACCTGCTAATGAAATTGGCTGATACTTTAGTGAATTATAACTGATAAAAGGAGAATAATGAAATTGAGAGTGAAATTAAGTGGAACAGATTACATTGGAAATAGAGTTACATTCCTCATAAAGGATATCTGATGACAAAGTAATTACTGAATAATTATACAGTAAATTATATATTTTTATCTCTACCAGTAGAAAAAACTTATTTGATGATTAGCTTTAAAGATTGCTAAATAAACTTTCAGTAAAATTAAACTGCCTGTCGAGAACAGATTTTAAAAAATTGTAAACCAATATTATGTGTTAGAAGAATGAGGGTGGGTTTATTAATTATCTTAATTTTACTTTTACAAGTTTCAAACTCCACCAAATCACTTTCATTACTCATATGATTTTGTAATTTGAATACATAAAGATACTTAGCTGTCAATGCTATAGCCAAGAGTTTTGTATTCCTTGGAAAAGATCTATCTGTTTCTCTCTCTCTGTCATTCTCTCTCATCTTGTATACTCTCTAAGATAATTTTCACAAAAGTTTAAACTCAGGAAATGGTGGACTAATCAATTCCAATGCTAGAATCAGTTGTTTCAATGACATAAATATGTACCAGGATACTTGCTTAAAATTGTCCCTTATTTCTTCAACTACAGTTGGTCTTCAGACATTCATCACTTCCAGAATCCATCTGTTTATTTATTTTATCCCATTCCCTGGTCAGTGGGCATTGCTGGAAAAATTTTTGTGCTCAGTCAATAACTTCATAATTACCCTATGCTATATTTTCTAGCTCCACTGGAGCCATCCTCCACCACCAGGTCTCTGTGGATGCGTCACGCATTTCTATTCATGTTCTCTGTGATAGATACTAGCTGTTCCTTGTGCCACTGGCAACTTCCTTCTAACACAGCCAAGAGGAAAACATGGTCACCAGATCAGCTCAGTGTTATGGTTTGTATCTGGATGTCCTATCAAAGCTCATATACTCACAAGTGGGGCTTTTGAAAGGTGACGAGATTAAGTGTATGTGTGTGGTACTTATCACTGTATCAGTTCACTGATGGGGTTATGGGTGGGTGTGATGTTTGGAGATGAATTTTGGGAAGAGGTGGGTCACTGTGGGCATGGCCTGGAATGGTGTATGTATTCTTTCTCCTCCTTCGATCCCTCACTGCTTCTTTCCTGACATGCCATTAACTGTTTCTCCTTGGCCACGCTGCCCTGCCTTGAAAGCAGCCAACTATGGACTGAAACCTCTACACCCTGCGAGCCAAGATAAGCCTCTCCTCTTTTAACTTGCAGGTGTCAGGTATTTTGTCCCAGCAATGCCAAAGTAACTATGACAGACTTTGGTACCAGGGTGGGGTCATTGCTATGATGCTATCCAACCACGTGGTTCAGAAATCTTTGTCACTGATGTTTGAGAGGGATTTGGAACAATTTGAATGTAGTGGCTGGAGAATGAGCCCTAGAATGCTGAAAACTGAGCTTGGTAAGAATTCTGTTCAGAGTTCAGAAGACCAGATGGTAATCAAAATGAGCCTGGTAAAGACCAGGCTCAAGAGGTTTCAGTTGAGAACAAGGACTCCACTGGTAGTTGGACTCCAGACGATGTGTATTATGCTCTGCCAGAAAATTTGTCTGGATTTTGCTCCTGTCCTGAGACATGGCTGGAGATTGAGAATAAGGACAGTGAGCTAATATGGTGGAAGAAATTTCAAAGAATACCATCTGTATTCTCATGTGATTACAATCTGTAAGGAAGGACAGTCATGGGAAAAGTTTGGAGGAAAAGGGACTACAAGAGCCAAAATAAGTATGTATAGTGAATATTAGCATCGTACAAAGAGAGGGTGGTGAATTCTTCCTTATGGGCTTAGGTAAGACTTCCTAAAGGAAGTAATTAAATGAAAAATGTAGTACTTTTGAGGAAACAGCAAATATTAGTATCAGAAGTTCTGACATATAAGTTAAATAATGTAAAAGTTGTGACCAACTAAATGTTGAAAGTTTAAATTTAAAAAAAAATTACATTAAGACACATTGCCATTAATCTGCCTCGAAATATAGCCTCTCATCTTGAACACAATTATCCATTGTTCTTGCCACTTTCTGAAGCTATTTGGGAAGTCTTTGGTGAATCTTGTCTTTACAAGGTGTGATCAAAAATTCAATGAATGCTGCTTCCTAGTCGCATCCAGTGGAAAGGTGGGCTCTTAAAACATTATAGTCCATCTTCACCTTCTCATCTACCTTGTTCCCCAGAACTGACACTGAGCGACTTCTGGCTGTTCTTCAAAGTAAAAATGATCACAAAATGCAAACGGTTTGAATCTATTCAGAACATCAGAGCAGTTATAATAACATGACTAAAGACATTTATGAAGAAGCGCTTCTAGAACCGTTTCAGAAAAACAGTCTAAGTGTGTTCAAAGAGAAGGAGATTATTTGAAAGGAAATTCATGGCAATGTATCTTTTGCTCTAGTAAATGCTTTTAATTTAAACATTCATCGTAGTTTTTAATCACACCTCATATTAATTGAGTAAATAATTTTAAGTGTCCATCTTGTAAGGCAAGTATGTGTAATATTCAAGTTTATTTATATATTCAAAAGTTTTACTATCTGAAAGTTTCTTTTACTATAAATTGATGTTTCAATGATTTTATTAAGCAGTTATACCAAATTTGTGCTTGACTGTAGAAGAAATAGGAATATTTCATTACAAACTATGGCTCCATTATGATGCGATGAGATCAAAACATGAGTGAGGTGAAGGGATGGAGTCCCCGTTGGACCTGGCATCATTTGTAAAGCATTCAGACTTTGTTCTTATTCCCACATTCTGTAGGAGTCTGATCAAAGGCATTTAGATCTCTCAGGCCACACAGTTTGAAACTGACAGTCACCCTGGAGAACATATTCTGAAAAGTCTGTGAGGATATCATCAGAGAACCATCAGTCACTTATTAACTGAGAACTAAACAAATCTCCCTGATAGCAATCATTAAAATTCACATAGATAATTAATTCAATAATATTATGCTGTAATTATTTAGTTCCATTGAGGAAAATTAAATGCTAACAGTACTGTTTTAATAGTTAGTTATTCGTTGAAATTTTGATAACTATGAGGTTGACCATGTCCACATCCATTTGATATTGATTTTTTTTTTTTGCAAGAATAAATGTGTTTAAGGAAAAAGTAATCATCATGAGTAGAGAAAAGCAAACTTTTTTTTTTTGGTTTTTTTGAGACAGGGTCTCACAATGCAGTTTAATCTGGCTTTAAATTCACTTTGTAGCCTAGGCTGGCCTCGAACTTGCAGTGATCCTCCTGCCTTAGCCTCCTGAGTGCTGGGATTATAGGAGTGCACCACCACACCCATCAAACAGTTTTGTGCTTTATTATATCTGGATTTTGTTAGGAGAATCAGTTATTTTTAGTTTTTTTATCATTCTCATAACTTTTATCATTAGTTGTTGAGTTTTAATTGAAAATAAGATTTTGTTTCAGTAATACTTTTCATTATGGCTAGTGAAGTATTTTTCCTTTATTTTTTCAATTTATAAATTGTATATTTTGTGGTATGTAACATGATGTTTTATATATGCACATACTGTGAATGGATAAATCAAAATAACATTCCATCACATGTTTATCTTTTGTGGTGAGAATATCTACTCAGTAATATTCAAGTATGCATTATATTATTGTTAACTCTAGCCATTATTTTGTGCAGCAGATCTCTTGAACTTGTTCCTTTGTCTAAATTTTGTATATTTTGACCAAGATCAATTTACCTCCTGTACATACACACTCACCCAGTCTTAGTAACCATGATTCTCCTTTTGGCTACTTGGAGCTTGATTTTTAAGATTCTACATACATGAGGTGTAATCAATAAATACAGTGAATGTTTAAATTTTTAAAAAATTTACTGCAGTAAATGATACATTGCCATTAATCCTACCCAGATATTCCCCCTTTCTTTGAACATACCTATCACCATTCTTGCCACTTTCTAAGGCAGTTCTGGAAATCTTCTTCTTTGAGTATCTTTAGCTGCACTGTTGTGATGTGTCTCAATGTCTGGAACTAATTCAAAACATTTAACTTGCATGGTCATTTTGACTATGGGGAACAGCCAAAAGTTTCACAGTGCTGAGGCTGGTGAATATAGTGTGTGAGGACACACCATAATGTGTCTATGAGCTTGCTTTCCTTTTGTGTGGCACTTGGTAATATATTTTTGTTTCCACCTCTTGAATTAATTCATGAAAGAGAAACTCCACAACTGCTTCAGAAAATGGCAAGAATGAATGATGGGCAATGAAGAAACATGTTTGAAGCAAGGGAGACTATTTTGAGGAGGAATAATGGCAATGTGTTTTTTTACTGTAATAATTTCTTAAAAGTTTAAACAGTCACCACATATTGTGATTATATCATACATATAAGAGCCTGTTACTTGTTTTTTGGTTACCGGTTTATTCTATGTACTGTAACATCTCTCAAGTTTACCCATTTGGTGCAAATGATTTGTCTCTCTGTAAGGTTGAATAGTATTCCTTTTTGTATAAACACCACATTTTATTTACCCATTAATGGACTGATAGACACTTAAATTCATTCACTATTATGTCTCTTGTGAATAATGCTACATTGAACATGGAAACAAGGACATATCTTCAGTGTGCTGATTTTATATAGATTTGTATACATACATCCAATAGTGGGATTGTGTATTGTCATCTTCAGAGCTGTTGTTCAGATTACAAGATTTAAGCATAAAAAAAGGATCAAACAAACAATGAAAACACAAATTGTTCTTTTTGATGAACTAACAGAGATTACTAGTATAGTTTTTATATATATACATATATATATATATATATATCTTTTCCCTTCTTTCTTCCTCTCCTTTCCCCTCTCCCAGCTGTTCTTTCCTTTTAAGCAGTTTCTTCCCCTTTCACTTTCACAATATCTATCATACATTTTGGATCTTATTTACTCCTTCAATTTTTTACACTAGAAAGACAATATGATAGTTACACATGCAAAATTGATTTATTTCACTTATGAGTATGGTCTCAAGTTGCATCCATATTTTTTATTCATTCCATAGTTGATAGGCATTTGGGTTGTTTCCAAGATTTAGCTACTATGAGTTGTGCTGTTAATAAACAGGGGTGAACAAATATTGCTGTGGCATGATGTTTTCAGTTCTTCTGGGAAAATACCCAGAAGGGGATTAGCTGCATTGAATGAAACCTCCAATCCTAGTTTTTTGAGGAAACTCCTCACTGATTACCACAATGGTTGTATGCGTCCATACTCCACCAACAGTGGAGAAATATTCCTTTTTCCCCACAGATCGGCCAGTATTTGTTCTTGGTTGATTTCTTTATTTGGATCATTCTTTCTGGAGTGAGGTGGAATCTCAGTGTCGTTTTAATTTGCATTTCTCAAATGACCAATGATGTTGAACATTTCTTAACATATGTATTTGCCATTGGTATTTCTTTATCTGAGAAGTGTGTGTTCATCTCAGATGCCCATGTTTGGATTGGATCTTTGAATTTGGGGGACCTGAGCTTTGTAATTCCTTATATATTAAAGATAGAAGTCTTTTGTCTGAGGGAGAGTTGGCTAAAGTTTTTTCCCATTCTTTGGGTTTTCATTTCATGTTGTTGGTGATTTCTTTTGATGTGCAAAAGCTTTTTAATATGAGCAGTTCCAAGTTGTTGATTGTTTGAAGTACTTCACAAGCAATCTGCACTTTGTTCATGAACTCTCTGCCTCTCCCTGTGTCTTAAAGATTTCTACCTACTTTGTCTTCCGGTAGATATAGTGTTTCTGTTTTAATAGTTAGATCTTTGATCCATTTTTGACTTTAGTTTAGTGCATGGTGATAGGCTTCAGTCTAGTTTTAGTTTTCAGCATATGGAAAGCCAATTTTTCCAGCACCATTTGTTAAAGAGGCTATCTTTCTTCCTGTGAACATGTTTGGCCCCTTTGTCAATGATAAGGTGGTTGAGTGTCTTTGTAGTTGTGTTTGAATCTTCTATTTTGTTTCATTGGTCCTCAGGTATGTTTTTTTGCCAGTACCATGCTGATTTTATCACAGTAGCTGTGTAGTATAGTTTCAAGGGATTGTGATGCCTTCTGCCTTCCCTTTGTTGCCCAGGATTGCCTTTGCTATGCTAGGTCTTTTCTCTTTTTAAATGAATTTCAGGTATGTTTTCTGTAGATCTGTAGGGTATGCTAGTGGTATTTTGATCAGAATTGGATTGAATCTGTATAACAGGTTTGGGAGTATGACCATTTTCATGATGTTGTTTCTTCCTATCCAAGAGCAAAAATACCTTTTCATTTTCTGATATCCTCTTCAATCTCCTTTTTTCAGAGTACTGTGGATTTCAAGGTATAGATCTTTTACAACCTTTGTTAGATTAACTCCTAAGTATTTCATTATTTGGATGCTTTTGTGGAAGATGTTATTTCTATAATTTCTCAGTGAGTTTGTTGCTGTGCACAAGAATTGTACTGATGTTTGAGTGTTGACTTTGTATCCAGTTAAGCTGCTGAATTTGCTTATGCACTCCAATAGGCTTTTAATGCAGTATTCGGGGTCTTCTATGTAGAGTATCATGTCATCTGCAAATAATGATAATATAACTTCTTTCTTTTCTATCTTTAATCCTTTTATTTCTCTCTTTTGTCTAATGTTTGCAGAACTATATTGAATAGGAGTGGTGATAGTGGACTTCCTTGTCTTGTTCCTGATTTTAGAGTAAAAGTTTTCAGTTTTTGTTCATTTAGTATATAATGTTGACTATTGGTTTGCCATAGATGACTTTTATCAGATTGGGATAGAGACCATGCATTCTGATTTTCATCACATTTTTATCATGAATGAGTGTTGGACTTTATCAAAAGCTCTTTCTGCATCTATTGAGATGGGTGTGTGATTTTTGTCTTTTCCTCTGTTATTATGATGTATTATATTTATCGATTTGCATATGTTGAACCATCTCTTCATTCCTGGGATGAAGCTCCCTTTTTTATAGTGTATAAACTTCTTGATGATTTGCTGCATTCTGTTTGCCAGTATTTTATTGAGAATTTTTGCATCTATGTTCATTATGGAGATTGGCCTGTAGTTCTCTTTTTTGGTTGTCTTTCTCTGGTTTTGGTATCAGAGTAATACTTGCCTCCAGGAAGGGGTTAGGGAGAATTGCTTCTCTTTCAATTTTGTTAAAGAGTGTGAGGAGTATTGGTATTAAATCTCCTCTAAATTTCTTATAGAAATCAGCTGTGTGTTCATCAGGATCTGGACTTTTCTTTGTTGGCAAGTTTTTAATTCTTTTCAATCTCATTGACTGATACTGGGTTATTCAAAGTTTTTATATCTTCTTGATTTAACTTTGGTAATACATATGTTTCTAGGAATTTGTTCATTTCTTCTGTGTTTTCCATACTATGCAAATAAAGATTTTCAAAGTGGGTATTGATGATTTTCTACGAGATCTGTAGTAATTTCACATTTTCATTCCGCATTGCATGAATTTGAGATTTTTCTTTCCTTTTCTTGATAAGGCTGACTATCGGCTTATCAATTGTGTTTACTCTTTCAAAGAACCAACTCTGATTCATTAATTCTTTGTATTGTTTTCTTATTCTCAGTTGCATTGATTTCTGCTCTGATCTTTATAATTTCCTCCCTACTATGAGCTTTGGGTTTGACTTGCTCTTCTTTTTCTAGAAACTTTAGGTGCGACATTAGGTTGTTTATTTGTGCTCCTTCTGTTTTCCTGATATGAGAATTCACTGCTATATATTTCCCTCATAGGACTGCTTTCATTGCATCCCACATGTTCCGATATGTTGTATCTGCATTTTCCTTTAATTGTAGATATTGTTTAATTTTTCTTTAATTTCATCCTGACCTATTGATTGTTCAGGAGGGTGTTATTTAATTTTCATGTGTTTATGTAGATTTTGCTTTTTCTTTTGCCATTAATTCTCAATTTCATTGCATTATTATCAGATAATATGCATGGGATAACTTCAATTCTTTTACATTTACTTAAGCATGATTTATGATTAATATATGGTCTATTTCAGAAAAATATTCATGTGTGGCCGAGAAGAAAGTGTATTCTGATATTGTTGTGTGAAACGCTCTGTAAACATCTATTAAGTCCATTTGTTCACCAGTTTGATTCAGTTCTGTTATTATTTGCTGACCTTTGGCTAGGTTGATGCATCTCTTTGTGACAATGGGGTATGAAGGGCCCCCATTACAATTGTGTTATTGTGTATTTGACTTTTCATGTCTATTAAAATTTGTCTTATATAGTTTGGTGCTCCTGTATTTGGTGCATATTTATTTATGATTGTTATCTTTTTCTCTTGAATCTTTCCCTTAACAAGTATGTAGTGACCCTGTTTATCTCTTTTGATCTTTTTTGGTTTGAAGTTCACATTGTCTGAAAACACAATAGCTACTTCTGATTTTCTCTGGGTTCCTGTCATGTGGAATATTATTTTCCATCCTTTGACTTTCAGTCTATGAGGTTTTTTTAGTTAAATATGTTTATTGTATGCAGCATATTATTAGATCTTGTTTCTTGATCTATTCTGCTAATCTGTTTCTTTTAACTGGTGACTTGAAGCCATTTACATTGATGGTTATTACTGATATGTATTTGCTTTTCTTGTCATGTTATTTTCCTGTTGTTGGTTCCCTGCTTTTTCCCTTTGTTTAATTGCTTTCCCTACCTGGTGATTTCTTTCTGTTGTTCTGGAAATTTTGGTCATTTTTATCACTCTCTAGAAGGCCTTTCAGTTTGACTGGTTTGGTGGACATGAATTGCTTCAGTTGTTCTTTATCATAGAAGTATCTTTTTCCTCTATTAATTTTGAAAGATAGTTTCTTAGGTTACATCAATCTGGGTTGGAACTTTTTTCTTTCAGGGCTTGAAATACTTTACTCCAAGCTCTTCTTGACCTGAGGGTTTGTATTGAGAAGTCTGCTGTGATTCTAATTGGCTTTCCTTGATAGATGATCTGTCTCTTTTCTCTAAGTGCATTTAATTTTCTTTTTTTAATGCTGAATTTCTGGGATCTTTATTATATGTCTGGGTGTAGGTGTATTTTGGTTATCACTGTTTGGAGTTCTATATGCCTCACTATCTGTATATCAAATTCTGTTCCCATGCTTCTGCTATTACTTCTGCAAATAGTTTTTTTCTTTATGTCATTTGAGTTGACTACTACATTTTCATTTATACCTATCAGTACTTATATTGTTTTCCTTTGTATCATCTTGGAGCTGTAAAATTGTTATTTCATGGCCCCTTGTTATTTTTAAGAGTTTTTTTCTTTTGTGATCACTAACTGCAATCCTGTCTCCAAGGTTTGAAAGTCTATCTTCAGTTTCATTCCAGCTTTCAGTGGAATTTTTAATTTCCTGGATATCTCTTTGAATTTGTTCCATGCATTCTATTTCTTTCCTGTATTGTTCATTCAAGGTTTCCATCATTTTCCCATGCTCCTGTACTGTTCGTCTATGTCTTCTCTAGGTATCCTGAGCAATTCCTTCATTAAGCTTGTCATTTTTTTTTTTTTACCTGAGAGATTATTTCTGATCTGGGTTTCTCCATAGCCTCATGGATTTGTTTCTTTATTTCACTTGTGGTCTTTTCAGAAATTTCATGTGGGTGACTTCCAACATCTTGTATGTTGATGTCTTCTGTACTGGTTCTAGGTAGGCTGGAGTTTGAGATTGCATTTTGGCTTTTTTGTTTTGTCATTTTCAAGTCTTGGTTCATATTTTGGTCTTTTTAATCTTGCTAATCTCAACTGTCTTCTATGTGTGTCTTAGGGTTGTACTGTGTGGCCGATGTTCACCCTGTTGCTGGGTCCCATAGTGTAGGGGAGGGGTCAGTCACCTGAATTCCTCCTGCAGGGCTAGTTGAGTGAGTCCTGGATTCTTCCTGGCCTGACTAGCCTAGGAGTATTGATGTCAACCAACCCTTGACTTGTATCGTTACTGTGCCTTCAGATTGTTCCAG
>RJWT010020281.1:0-18031 GCA_004365215.1 Cuniculus paca
TTTAGCAACGTAGCAATTTACAAAACAACACAAAATTACTATTTTTACTACTTGCCTAATATATATGAAAAAGTTTTTGCAACATGTAACAGGCAAAATATCTCATTCATGAAAGTAAATTAAACATAAGATTATGTGAAGGCAAGCTTGTCAAGAAATGTGTTGGATATGTATGAACAAAACTATAGTGATCTTCAGAAGATACCACCAAACAGTCCAAAAGATATTAGGTAAAATATGATGACTTTGCAGGGATGATTTTCCTATGTGTGCATGCCTGGAGCAAGCAACGGGAATGTCTCCAAAACGCTCCCTGTCTGCTTTCTGAGCTAGAGGTGGAGGCCAGGGTCCAGGTATGGGAAAGGGGCAATTATTCCCCCGACACTCAGCACCATGAAACGCAGGAGCTCACCTGGATCTCCTCTTTCTTTTTGCTCTGTATTTGGCTTATTGACATTTTGCTATTCTTCTGGAAGATGGATGTTTCCCTTGTCTACTGGCTGTAAGGTGCTAGTAATTCCCAATCTTCTGCTGGGCATTCCCTACTAGACATCACATCAGCACTTTAATCTCCATTCAACTCAAAAGCAAACTCAATTATCGCCTCTCTGCCAATCTGTTCCATCTCCCGTGTCTCCACCTCTCATAAAAACTCACCTTTTCTGAAATTTGGCCAGACCAAAACACTTGGGGACATCTTCCTCACTGCTCTCCCCAATGTTCAGACTACGGACAACCAATCCAGCTGTGCCTCCTGATATGTGCTCCTACTTTTCCATGGGTCCCACCACCATCACTTTTCTTTTCTACCCTACCCCTGCAGTAGCATCCTTACTTCCAAAACCCCTTGAGCATCTCCCAGCACAGTGCTACCTCCCTTCTAAAAGCATTCTGATCATCTATGCTCTTTTACAAAAGAGGAGGGGCCAAGAAATGGAGGAAGAGAGGCGGAAGGGGAGGAAGGGATGAAGAAAGAATGAAGACGTCTTATGTAGATGTACCAACTCCCCATGAGAAATGTAATCATTAGGCAATGCAAACATGGATGAATAAAAATTAAAAAAGAAAACTATCCAAAACCCACCCAACTAACAAATGCTTTATAAATGCAAAAAAAAATCTATGTCTCTGAATCATTATAACCTGTGTCCCCAGAAGTATGCCTATTTCTCCTAAACACCCAAGTTAAATATTAAAACTCCAACACATGCCAGCTAAGAAACTGCATAGGATGAGCTTGTGTTTTTGAGTCACATCTCTTACTGTTTACTCTAGGAGCCCTGCTGGTATGGTTTGAGTCTGGATGTCCCCCCAAAGCCTCATTCGGTGTTGGGGGCAGGCTTCTGGAGTTTGTGACTGATTCATGGTCCAATGCTGGGATTATGAGTGTGAGTGCTGCAGCCCTAGGGTGGGTGTGGTCTACATACACTATAAGGGACAGAAAGAGTCTTTCTGTGCTCCTCCGTCTTGCTCTTGTTGCTTTTGCTGTCTTCCGCTGCCGTGAGCTGCTATACCTCTGCCGTGTGCCACCCTGCCTTGGAGCCAGCTGATTATGGACTGAAAACTCTACAAACTGTGAGCTAAATAAACCTTTCCTTCTTTCACTTGGGGTGTTGGCTATTTTGTCCCAGCAATGAGAGAAAAGTAACCAACACACCTGCTGATACCCTTACCCTCTGTGCCTCTGCTGTAACCTGTGTGATAGTCCTTACGTTTGGGGCATGTGTTTCTCAATATGCCTCACACAGCTCACAGGGCTCCGTGTTATAAAGTCTTCCATGAAATGAGCCATTATCCACTGCCCAAGCTCTGTACACCCTGTAACTCTAGAGTTGGTACTTGCAGCACTGTGTCATGTGTGGTGTCAGCTCACTGACGCACTTGTGTCTCCAGCTAGGTTGTACATTCTCTCAATCTTTATTCCATCCACCCAAAATACTCCAGACTTCCTGTCCCAGCCATGATTCTGTACAGTGATAACATAAAGGCTTAGTGGCTTCCTCTGTAGTCAAGCAACTGAGTCCAGGTGAGTAATCAAATCTGTTATTAAAGTGGTAGGGTGAGATAAGGGTAATAGGAAGTTCAAAGGGCAGAGAAGAGGGAGAGCCCGTGATAAGCTCCAGAGTTGGATTCAGAAACCTGGGTTCAAGGTCTAGTTCTGCTCTATGATTGGGTTACAGCAATCAAGTCTCCCAGTAGAAATTTTCTTATTTGCCAAAGGAAGGTCTCTACTCCCTACTACTCTATAAGGACCAGAATAAAATAAACGGTGAGTTTCCATGGATTCTACAGATGCACCCTCAATTCCTATCTCTTGTTTTCTTCGCCCAGAGGCTGAGGTCTATGGACTGTGTCAACAGGCCCTTTGCCTTTGATTTCCAGTGCAATTGAACCAAGGAGGGCAGAGAGAGGGAGAGAAGTATATCGTGATACTCCTTTCTCTATTCCTGTCCCGACAGGTCACCCCTGCAGCTCGTCTTGGTCGAGGGTCACAGCTCCCTTGAAAGGGGTCCTCTTCAGTCTCTGAGTTTCCAGGTTCTCTCCTTGCTTTTTCCTCTGGCTCCTTGGGACCAAAGGGTAGTAAGGCCCTAAGGTGAGCAGCCCCTGCGGCCTCCCTGCAGGCCACGCCTCCACAAACAGTACCTTTATCAAAGCCTCCTCAAATTACCTAAGCGTGCCATCTGTTCCCTGACAAAGACTCCGGGTGATAAAACTGCTTTTCGAATTTTAAGTTGCTGTCTAAATGCAAGGTGTTTCTCATTTATCTCTGCACACTGCTTTACACAAAGCAGATTGCTCCTATTAATACCAAACGATGAAATGAATGTGTGCAAGAAGGACTGAGTATATGGCACTGCCCCCTTTCCCTTTTTCTTTTTTTTTTTTGTGTGGCACCGGGGATTGAACTCACGACCTTGCGCTTGCCGGGCAGGCGCTTAGACCGCTGAGCTAGATCCCCAGCCCTGTTTTTGAGACAGGGTCTCACTATGCCGTTCAGGCTGGCCTTGAGCTCACTTTGTAGCCCAGGCTGGTCTCGAACTCACAACGATCCGCCTGTCTCAGCCTCCCGAGTGCTGGGATTAAAGGCGTGAGCTACCACGCCCGGCTCCCCCTTTCACTTTTGCTACCATCTTAACCTGTGGTTATATCTTGGTACTTTGATTGGCTTTGGCAGTGCCCTGATTTCGATTTGAGAAGTCCCTGGTACCCTTGGAACTCACTGACTCAGACTATCCACGGAAATCCAGGCCTTTGTGTGTTTGTAGTGGTTCCACTTGAAAGGGTTAACTTTGCTTTCCATTTCTGAAAATGCTGCATCTTTCTTCTACAGGTTGTACATTTGTCTGGTATCAGAAAAACCAGATTACTTTTTGTGTATTTATATTTTTTGTTCTTCAGTATAAAAGTCAGCAAATAAATCAAAGGCAAACATGATTGGTTCTTTACTACAGCAAAAACAAGAGCATCTTTAAGGAATCAGGATCCCAGACTGAGGTTGTTTTTTGCAAGACGCAATTAAATAAACATGGTTCGAATAAGTTTCTTTATTTTCCTCCTTTTATAAGAAAAAGTTCACACAATGAGTGGATAACAGGAAGGCCTAGCTAAACAATCTAAATAAAATAAATCACTGAATTCAGTAGCTGGATATTTATGAGGAGCTGAAATGATGGCTGATTAGATTTTATCACTAAATTTATTTATTTCCAGCAATTATAAACTATCCTTTTCAATCCCCACCTCTTTAAATGGTATAAGAGATAAGCATTTTCCTTTTGTTTGAATATGACACTTGCTGAGGTTGATGGCTTACAAATGGAAATTGACCCATGAAAACTGCCTTTAGAAAACATACTTTTGAGTAAACATGCTTAATAGAATGTCTCGGTACTGAGTAGGTATTATTCATTAGCAAATAATTGCATAACTGGAATTCTTAATTAAAATTTGTGCTGAAAAATGAATCTGTTTATTTTGTAATTATGACCTAGAAATTCAGAGCATATTGGGTAGTTTATGAGCATAATTTCAAAGATTTTAATACAGCAAAGAAACTCATAAAGCCTTTAAACAGGAACTCTTGGAGGGAACACGCATACACACATGCACAAAATGACACATACACATAGTGTGTAGGTGGATTCAGATGCAATAAGATTTCAAAATACGATACAACTGTAATGTGGAAATATTCAAATTTAATGGCTGTGTGATGCTGTTTAAACACTCTGAACAATCCTTCCAGGCCTGTTTGGTTTTTTCCAAGAAAGCTCTTAGATTTTCCTTTTAGCTTTGCAATGGAAACACAGAGTGAATGGCAAATTCTGTAAGGCTATCTTTTCAGGCTTTCCTTAGAAAAATAAGTTCAAAGAGATCTTTCAGTATACATGACAATTCCTAGAAGCCACCAAGGATCACATTCTGGATGACAGTAAAATGAATTCCATAATGTTTAAGTCAACCTTATAGAAAATCTATTATAAAAATGTATAGATCTGAACTGTTTTCATTTGCTGGCTGGCAACGAGGGAAAGATTTGAAGGCCAGGGAGATTTGGGGACAAGGAAAACACACGCAGAACACTATGTGGAACCAAACCAAGGTTAGACCAGTTTGTAAGTTCCACTTGAGCCTTCTTTGGGGTTGTAAACAGAACCTTTGTACCTGGAACTGTGGGGAGAGTGTTTCGGTGCCCCCCCTTTTGCGCCAAGGTTCCATGTCCAAAACCCAGATGATAACACCCAACAGTCAAATGCATCTCCCCATGCTGCTGTACCTTGTCATTACAGCACCACTGAGTAGGACATGTTGGATTTTACCCACTCCTGTTATGACAGCCTAAAGCTAACAGTGTTTGCTATTGATTTTTATCTAGGATAGCAATTTCTTCCTATCTCCCATACATACCACCCTTCACTCTTGCATATTAGCAGTGTAATTTTTAAATAACTCCAGTATATTCATGTTAATAGAATGTCTATAGTTGTCCACATCTTCTCTGAGAAGGCAAGCAGGAAAGGAAGAAGATGTTTAAGGATCCTTATTTGGAAAGAGAAATTACCCACAATCCTATTTTCTTTTTTATTTGACCAGTAGGTGGCGCTGGTGGGTTCTGGCCATGAATCTACTCTGTAACTTGCATGTACAGAAATTTTGTATGTATACCATTGGGATTAAGATTTTTGGTAGCCCGTCTTCTGATAAAGTCTTTTATTTTGGGGGGTTCTGAGTTTTTGAGTTCTATCTGTACTATAGATGTTAGTCCTTTTCCAAGGAATAGCTGGCAAAAAATGTTCCCATTCTGTAGATTATCTCTTTACTCTGTTGTTTTCCTTACTGTGCAAAACCTTTTTAATTTCATAGTACCCCATTTGTTGATTCCCTTGCACTACTGTGACTGTGTTCAGAAAGTCTTTATCTATGCTTATCTTTCAGGGTTATACCTTCCAGCAGTTAAATGTTTCTATTTTGTACATTTAGATCTTTGATCCGTTTTTAGTTTAGTAGCTGGTGATATAGATGTATGTAGACTCAGTCTTCTACTTGTGGATAACCAGCTTTCCCAGAACCATTGCTGAAGAGGCTACCTTTCCTCCAACGTATGTTTTTGATTACTTTGTCAAAGATCAAATAGTTGCCTGTGGCTGTTTCTGCTTCTTATGTTCTGTTCCATTGATCCACATGTCTGGTTTTGTGACAGTATCATACAGTTTTTATCATTGTAGCTTTGTAATATAATTTCAAATCTGGGGTTTAGATGCCTCCTGCTTTGCTATCATGACCCAGAATTGCTTTTGCTATTCTGTGTCTCTTCTAGTTCCATATGAGTTTTAGGATTATTTTCTCTAGATATGTGAAGAATGCTCTTGGTATTTTGATTAGGACTGCATTAAATCTATACATCACTTTTGGAAGTTTAGCCACTTTGACTATATTGGTTCTGCCTACCCAGGAACATGTGGTATCTTTCCATCTTCTGATGTCTTCTTTAATCTTCTATTTTTCAGAGTGATTTAATTTTCATTGTATTGGTTTTTCACTTCCTTGGTTAGGTTAATTCCTAAGTGGAGTAATATCTCAGTTCACAAATGCTTCTGTTCCAGAACAGCTCAGTTTACAAACAGAAATGTTCAGGAAATTTTGCTTCAGTTTGAAAAGTCCACACCTGGTGACAAACACAACTGCATGAACACGAGCACAAACGTAGTCATCTTCCCTCAGAATTGTGCAGAAAATTAAATCCATGAACTAAGGGGTATCGCTGTATTTAATTTTCCTGGATGCTACTGTGAATGGTGTTGTTTTCTTAATTTCTTTTTCAATGAGTTCATTATTCAGTGTCTAGGAATCAACAGATACTCCTCAGAAAAAGAGGTACAAATGGCCAATAAATATATGAAAAAAATGTTCAACACTGCTGGCCTTAGAGAAATCCAAATTAAAAACAACAGTGAGATACTATTTTACTCCAGAAAGAATGACAGTCATCAAAAATATCAAATAATACTAAATGCTGCTACCAACTGTAATCTACAATAAACCTTTCCTTCTTTATCTTTAGGTGTCAGGTATTTTGTCTCAGCAATGAGAAAAAGTAACTAAGACAGGCTGAGAGTATATGCAGGCGTAGAGCAGTAGCATGCATGAGGCCCTAGTTTCATCCCCAGCCTCATCCCAAGTACTCATCCCCAGTACTACAGAACAAAACCAACAGTACAAACCCCAAACTTTTCAACGCTTTACTGCATTTGCTTATTTTCATTATCTTTCTCCTTCATTAAGCCAGTCTAACATTTAATAGGCACTATTCAACCCCAGTTCTTCAAAATCAAAGACTTAGTTCCTATAAACACACAAAAAGAAGTGCATCAGAAATTTAGTGGCAGCCTGTTTTCGGCTGGATTATAAGGTGGCATTCCAGAATCCAACGTATTCTTTTCCAAAGTGCATAGTAGCACGGTTAAACAACTTGGACTGAATGATTAACTTGTTGTCTTATCTTCTCTCCAAAACGTTTATTTGCTTCAGTTTATTCAAAAGATCACTGATAAAATGGTGATAGTCTGCATATCGCTTGTCTGTTTTAAAAAGAGCTAGTATTACTAAAAGTTGTGCGCTGTTCATCTTACTTGTGGAAATAACATTTTTTTTAAGCCTGATTCTTTTTATTTGGCTTGCGCATTCAGTGTCCACACATTGGCACCTATGAAGTCATTAGCAAAATTAGGTAAATATCTGATTTATTATTTCCATAAATGCAGAGTGCATTATTCATGCTCAGGTAGAGTAGTCAAAATGACTAAAAATGCACATTTTTATCACTCCAAACATAAGCATAGCTACTGCAGTATAGTATCACAGTTCATAGTAATAGAAATGAATTATGTCAGTAAAATGTTGAGGTTTAAGATTTACCGTGATAAATATTTTTCATTAAAGTGAAATGTCGTGGCATAGTCTCTTTCATATGCACAGTGTTGACACAAGGAGGCCAGCTGTGCCTATGCAGATGCTGAGACTCGGGTCTGTATTATTAATGATTTATCATGTCGTGGAGCGTGCCGATTAGTTTTGAAAGCAATCCCTTGCCACAAAAGCACTTTCCATAACGTGCGAACGCAAGGATTACTGTGTGTGCATTCCAAATTGAAGTCGTCGCCGAAACTGCAGCTATCTTTGAAATTCCGGTACCTTCATCTTTTCATTTGGAACATGAAAACCTACATCCTAAACTATGTTATTCATTAAAATTCATGCGCAATGTTGTTTTTTTTTTTTCCCCATCAACTTGACAGCAAGACATGCGCACTTGAACGTGTTCATACAGAGGGGAGAAGGAGGGGGACGGATTGAAATTTTACTGCTCACCTCCGGTGGAACTGTAAGTCACACATCTCGTGTGAACTTGACTTAAGTTTCTAATCCAGTTCTGTAGGAAGCCAGCATCGCACTGCCCTCCCTACCTTAAAAAAAAAAAAGTTGGCTAATATTTATTCTGTGCTCCAAGTAAGATGCTAAGCACTTTACATATGTGTTCTCATATTCGGTCTCCACAAAATCCATTGGAAACATTATTCTCATCATTCCTGTTTTACAGATGAGAAGACCAAAGCTCAGGGTGGTTAAATAAATTATCCCGGGGCACAAATCTAGGAAGAGGGGAAGGATTTGAATCCAGGTTTAATAATACTCTAGAGAGTTCCCTAATAGCTATGACCTGGCTGCTGACTATGATTACAACTATATAAGAGATATTATGGAAATCGTAGTTAGTGGTTCGCATGTGGCCTTAATCAAGTTACTTGAACAATTATGATAATGGTACCTACGAATGCTTAGAACAGAGTTGTCACACCCATTTTGGTTAATAACTAAGTTAAGGGTTGTACTTTCTGGTTGTAATTTTTTTATGGACAATTATACACAAAGATTTTCTATAACATCCAGATGGCTTTTTAAACTTAAAACTGCATAGTAAAACAAGTACACTACTTATTATACACATAATACTAAAGCATAATCATTGACCACATAAAGCGTGGTTGAGTTTGTAAGTTTTTCTTTCTGGATGTGAAAACAGCTAGATACTACCATTCATTCATTCACTCATTCATTCATTCATTGGCCCTGTATAACCTGCTCATGCCAGTACTATGCTGAGCGCTGGGCACACAACACAGATGGATCCCTCCTCTGGAGATGCATTCTATGAAGAAAAAGCATTCCTTCCTGATTTGAGCACACGGGCGATTGGGAGGCAGTCGTAGGCTCTGTCACGAGATGTGTTTAAGCAGCATTTATTTATTCATCATCCACCACTATGTGGGGCACTGGGGCTGTCAGGTAAGGAAGACCAGCACCCTGGCATCTGGAAGTGTCCATTGGCTGTCACTCCATGGCATGACTTGTTAGAGAACAGGACCCAGTAGAAGAGAGACACTTAGACTCGCCCAACAGGTTAGTGGAGTGAGGGAAATCTTCACACCTAAACATTTCTTTTATTTTTGTTAAGAAAAGCACAAAGGAAGCCACAAAAAGCAGAGACACGGTGAACATCTGGCGTGGTGGAGAGCTGCAGGTATCCAGGCAAAGCTGATGCCTGAAGCACAAAAGGGGTGTGGGGGGCACTGGAGAATTAAACAGGGTTAAAAGGATGGCAGATGAACGGATGGGACGCAGTGCCCACAACTGCGACCGTGGCAGCTATGTGGTGGAGGGAGCAGTTTCCTGAGACTTCTTTCCACAGACGTCCCACGGGAAAGCATCCTGCTGCCATCAAGATCCTCTCTAGAAACCAGAGAGAAGGCAGATCCTTGGGGACAGTATTATGATCATCATCCGGAGGTGAAGGACACCACTCTCTGTGTGAGCTCCAGGTCTCTTCTTCTAGCAGACCAGGCACGGGGACTGACATGGAGGTCTGGGCTCCTATTTAGACAGAAAACGAGCTCCCCGCGTACCCTTCTGCAGCCTTCAGTTTTTATTCCTCCCTCTAAGAACCAACGGAAACTGTGCTCTATAAAGTTGGCTGTTGTGGAATTGCAGCAGAGAATTCGAGCATCCTGAGGACTGAAGTTTTTTGTTTTATGTTTCCTTTCTTTTCTTTTCTGTTCTTTTGCCTTTGGTGCCACTGCAGACAGGGGATCAGGCATCACTCTGCTTTCCGTCTCCAGGTGGGTGGGGATGTGAGTCCTCTCCAGTCCCGTGACCATCCTCATCTTCATTCAGCGCACAGCGTCCTCTGCCTGCACTGGGCTCTGCCTGCTCCCTTGAAGGAGAGAATTAGGGACACCCCGGGCGCCCGCGAAGAGGCGCAGCTTTCTGGGTCACAAGTTGGCTGCGGAGGCCCCTGATTGCCAAGTAACCTGCGGTGATGTCAGAGCCCAGCACAGCCACAAAACACTACCCCGCCCGCCCCAGGCCCTCCACAAAAGACCTCAGCACCGAATAATCACAGAGCTGGGTTGCCAAAGCGGTTCTTTCCGCCCCCTACCCTTTCTTGCAACAGGAAGAACAGCAGGACGAGGCTTTATACTTAAAAGACTCCCCCTCGTCTGCCCTCCTTCCTCTGGACTACACAGCGTTAGGCGGCGAGGAAACAGGTCTCCGGATGGCTCCGCAGCAGGTCTTGGGGTGCCTTTTTTTTTTTCCAGTTCCTTTTCAACGCTGTCAGTGGAACTGCCAGAAACAACTCCTAACTGTAAACATGTAACTCTGTTCGCAGAGGGCAGGACGCATCAAGAGAAAGGAAAATCGCCCTCCCTCTTCTTTCTCCTGTCTCTCCCACGGCAATGAACCATACTTAAGAGACTTATAATCGTCCCACGGACAAGCCCTTTGACTTTTCTTTAAGCAGGGGCCACCCGGTTCATCCCAGTCACTCAGACCCCTCAGTGATACCCAGTTCAACCGGAAATTAATAAACGCAGCCCGTTCTGGGAAAGGAAATTTGGATGAAAACTCCTCTTATTTGGGGGTATAGGACTTTTCTCCCCCCTCTCATCTGTGACAGTCAATTTTAAATGATGTCACTCCAAGGACATTTTCAGCCCCCCCCCAACGTATTACACGAAACACTTGCCTGTAATACCGGCTCATTAGCCTGCAAAATTATACTGTACTGAATGGCTTTCATTCAAAGTAGAAATGGGATTTTTAGTAGGCAATTTCTGTATTTTATAAAGATAAAGCAATGTTTGATTGCCTCTTCCCAGCTGTTTTGCTTAGTGGTTATAAAGAGAAATTGGGGAGTGCGGTCTGCGTGTGCGTGTGTGGTGGGTGTGTGTGTGCTGGGTGTCCTGTGGGGGGCGGGTTTGCAGGATGTGCTTAAAAAATAAATCTTACAGACTGGAAAACTCAGGCAGAACTTGAGGGAACCGCTGCGCCCTCAGCTCCGCCGGGCTGCGGAGATTTGTCCTCTGGCCGTCCGGGGCACCGACAGCCCCGAAAGAAGTGAGGGGAAGCGGCAGGGAAGCGGAAGGCGGCTTCCAGGCTGCGGAGCGCGGGCGCCGGAGCTGCGGGCGGGAAGCAAGGAGCAGCCCCTCCGCGGGGGCGGGAGCGGGGCGCGGGCCGGGTGTCCGCGGGGCTCGGCGGGGCCCCAGCCCGGGGCGGCGCGGCGCCGCGCGGGGGCTCCACGCACAGGCGAGCGAGCCGGGGGTGGGACCGCGCGGCGCGCTGGCGAGGGCGAGGAGGAAGCCGGGCTCGGCGGCGGGCTGATGGATTGACTCGGAGATGGATCGAATTACACCATTTGCCGCGCGGCGGTTCGCTCGGCTCCAGCTCCGTCCCGCCGCCGCCGCTGTCGCTGCGAGGTTCGGGGGTGGCGAGTTCCAGGCTCGAGCGAGGAAACCGAGACCGAAGGCGACGGAGGGAGGTCTGTTTCTCCACGGTGCCTCGGCTTCCTTTTTCCCTTGATCGTGTCAAGCTTTTTAGCTTTCGCCAGCCTTCTCCCACCCATGAGGTGAGCCCGTCTGCTACACGTTTGGGTCAGGGTTTGGGTGCATGGCGGGGTCGGCCCCGAGCCCCGGGTTGCAGCGCCCGTGTGCGACGCGCGCGCGCGCGCGGGTGTGTGTTCGTGTGTGTGCGCTGTCGTTGTCACCGGGGAGCCGAGCTCCTCTCCGAGCAGCTCGCTTGCCAGCCGTGCCCGGGTCGCGCCGAGCCGTCCACACTGGCGAGGCCGGCGGCTTGGGGGAGGGGGCCTGCTCCGTGTGCCCGTCCTCCTCCAGGGAGGAAAAGCGGAGGGGAGCGAGGAAAAGTTTCTGGCCAGGCAGGGCACACGATCGGAGACCCGGGCTGCGCGGCGCCCTGGGCGCCGAGCCGAGCGGAGCTGGGGCGCGCGATCCCGCTGCAGCCCGGACGCCCCCTGCAGCCTGGGACCCCGGAGCGCACCCGGACTCGGGGGCCGGGCCGCTGCGGCCCCCAGCGGGCGCACTGCCCTCCCGTGCGCCTGGGGCGGAGCGGCGCCTGCTGGCGGGGGCGGCGCTGGGCGCCCGGGGCCACCCCGCCCCGCGTCCCCGTCTCGGAGGAGGGCCACCTCTTCCCACCCTCCTTCGTGCCCTCCCCTGCGGCGGCCCGAGCCGCCGGCCTCCCTCCGGGCGCCCGGATCCTCCTCTGAGCCACTCTCCCCGGCAACTTTCCGCGCTTTGTTCTCCGGCTGCAAATGCGTTGCGGAAGCTTCTTGGACAGGGTCTCCGCCAGGCGGCAAGAGCTGCGCGCGGAGACGTGTGACGCTCTCATCGCCCCATCAATTATGGATGGAAACAAATCAGGCACAGTCGATGCCGCTTGAGCCCCTTCTCCGGCGCGGCCGGCGGCGTCCTGCAGCCGGGAAGGAGCCGCGGCGCGCGGGGCCATGCTGACGTTCCGGGAAGGTAGGGAAACTTATTTCCCGTCTTGACAGCGGGGATGTTTGTCTGCGGTCTGCAGAAAACGGCGCAGCAGTCCGCCTTGGGTGATTTGGAAGGGCTTAGAGCTTCCCCTAGATGTCACGGAGAACTCTTGGATTGAAAGGAAAGGTCATGAAAGGACCTGGAGGTGTGAACGAGAAATGGGGTCTGAGAAATTCCTGCTCAGTACCCACCAGGACCCTGGCTGTCCAGGGGTTGTTTAAATCCTGGACTTGTGAAAAGCTAAACGTCATGGAGCTGGGGCAGTGGCAGCCCGCTATGCACCCAGCCTCGCAGGACCTCAGGGCTGCTGCTGCGCTCGTATTCCGGTGTCCCAGCCCCTCGCCAGCCTCACCCAGGGGACGGGATCACTGTTATGGATTCCTTGGTACACTTTGTACACCGTAATTGGACCTGCCACTGCGGCCTCTTTCCCTTAAAAATAACCATATTGTATCGGGTTACTTGGGGGAAACTGTCCGGGGCAGTCTCCCTCAAACTTCTGACTAGGGATAATGTACGTCTGCAGTAAAAGGGGATGGGTGTTGTGTTTTTAATGTGGTCTTTCTCTCTGCTTAGTATCTGGGGGTAATAAAGTGAATTCTTTTTGTTGATTTCAAGAATGAAGCCTTGGGGAAAGCTTTAACATTTTCCTAAACTGGTTTGTTCTGGTCCCTCGGAATGGGAGACATATTCCTTTCAGGGGAAATTTCCAAGTCTTTTTTGTTTGTTTGTTTTTAATAGTATTGTGAAATCTTACCTCAGACAGCTCCAGGGAGGATTTGACTGTCCTTGCAGGGATTTATAACAATAGATTTTGCTGCTGGTTTATTCATACCGTTAAAAAGCGAATGCCCTCCCTGTCTCAGGGGTCCTAACTAAGGAAATTAAGTTGTGTGTAGTCATGTTTAATGTAGTGAGTGGCAGGTGTATTCTGTCAAACTGGTAGATATTACACAAACATTTACCCAGGCTTGGGTAAATAGCAATGGCCAGATAAGCTCTGTGATTTGGGCCTGTATTGCCATGAACCTGAGCATCTTAAGATCAATAAACTGTAGCTCAGCCCCAGCTGAGTTGTTTTTCCTAGTTAGTGTTTCTGCTTTTGTTTAGGTCTCTAGAATGTGGTCTCCAAAGAGGGTTACATAGAGGACCCTGCGATTCCCACAGTGTGTGTCTTTCCTGGACTCATTCAGTTAGATTAGCAAGCTGCTACCATTTTTGACTGGATCCTACAGAATTGCTACCTAAACTCAATTCTGCTAGGGATGCTACCTGGATAACGTATTTTGAGGAACATTTCTGTGAGGCGGGAGAGTGTGCCAGGAATATTGTGACTTCCCTGTTGCCAGACAGCTGGTTAACTTGAGTTTGATTTAGACTTGTGGGCATTTTGCCCTCTTTAAAAAAAAAATCTCGGTGCCCTCTAATAGCGCCATCTGGTCATGTCTCCCTGGTTTGATGGATCTGAAAGATGGCAGTGATGCACATCTGCCAGTGCTTAGAGTGAGAGCAACTTACAAATCCGGAGGACTTCAGTCCATTTCCTGGCTGCAGAGGGCTCAGTCCTGTGACTGTATTTGGGTAAGTGGGCTCTCCTGGTTCCTATGGCCACAGGCAAGGAAACAAGAATCAGAGTTTTGATTCACAAGGATGGCCATGGTGGTTAAGGAGCTGGTGAAACTGGAGAAGTTTTTCACTTCTTGCTCCTCCATCATAATGAACCGTGGTAATTAGCTTAGTCATTGTTCTTGCCTGTGAGTCTCACTAAGATACCAAGAGTGAAAAATGCACCTGAAATAGAGTCATTTTTCACTCTTGCGATGCGTTTTATGGAGAGCCGAGAGCCTGGCTGCATGCCTAACCATTATTAGTGTAACCATAGGAGGTGAACGCCTTCCTTAGCATACTGTAAGATAAAATACTGTCTTTTAGTTCAATTAATAGGCCTTAAGTTTGCACATTCTCGATTCATTGCTAGAGGAAACAAGAGGCAACTGGGGTATGCCAACCAGGCAGTATTTATTGAATACCTGGCCTTTGGCAGGAGCCATGATAGCCAATCATTCAACTCCCGGTGGACAAGACATGTTTCTGTACATTGAGCATGAGCAAGAATAAAAAGAAATAGAGTAGCAACACAGATCACTTGGAAAGACACGGAACCACGCATCTTTGTCTTGCAGAGTGTTATTTAATCCTAGAGAGTTGAAAGCAAAACTGTCTTCACCAACTATTTACCATGGTCCAGTCTCCCTGCTTTTAAGAGTAAAGGTGATACACGAGTCTGTTTGTAGAGTTCCTGTATGGAGTCTGTCGTTAGAGTGGGAGATGGGTAATTCCTGGGTCTTATGTGAACGGAGGCTTAGTGTGAAAATCTACCAAAGCCACTGTCTTAGAATGCCAATGGCTTCGTGAGCAGCTGCCAACTTCCACTGGGAGGGGGGCTGCTTTCATTTATTCCCATGCCACATGGTGAGAATAAAAATGGCATAACTGTATTAAGCATACTGTGCCACTTTTCAGTCGAGGGCGTTGTTGTTGGCTGTTTTACCCCCTCGGACCCTGACCGCAGCAGTGTTGCAATTGCTTCCATTTTTCCCGACAGGAAAACTACTAAACCTTCTTACTTTTTGAAAAACAACCCTCAAAGTACCCTAGCGCGATCTGATCGGATCTGTGGTCCTCGCGGCTACCACATGAGGTGTACTTATTTCTCAACCTTTTCTCTTCTGTTAGGCTTTTGTTAACTCACCCAGATTAGCATTTTAACAACCCCGAAGTGAACTTCTGCCATTCTCTCTACTTGGACACAGTGTGTAGCTCATCCATCATCCTGTCCTTGGCTACAACAGGCTGCTGGCTCCGTCACCATTTGGAGCTCCACAGAATCCATCCGACTGTGAACAGCACAGCTGGCTACAGCAATTTTTTCTTCCACACCACTGGCAGCACTGTCTGGCTGTGGTAACTAAAGTTAACACCCAGAACAGGAAGTTTCCATTGTTCTGCAGCCAGTGCCAGCCCCACATCCAGGCCTGGATGCACACCTGCCCGCAGCCCCTGCTGGCTTGCACGGACTTGCTCCCCCTGGGAGGGCTCTGCCCTGACCCTGTGTGAACTTGCAAGGACTCTGGGCTTTGTGAGATCAAACCACCAGGACCGCAGAGTCAGAGGAGCCAGTCAGACCCCATTCATTCCACACGGTGTTTGCAAAGGTGATGAAAGGACTGAAGGGGCCTATAACCTGGGATCCCACGTGGCTGAAGACAGAGAGAGCCCTGTCTCATGCTTTGCTATTGCTGCCTTCATTTCCACAACAGACTTACAATGGCACTGAATACGGACTACATCCGGGAACTTTCAGCAGTTAGGTGTGTTTTGTTGGCTGCTTTTTCCTTGATCAGATACCCATGTGGTATGGTAGATGAATGCCATGCCTGTCCATGTGTCTCCTAAACTTTTCATAACTAGGAACATGACTTCTGGATTTTGATGTGCAAAAGAGAAACTACCTCATATCTTGGTGTCAGTTAGCTAGTATCCCCTCGGTCTTCCTCACATGGACTAATGAAATTGACCACGAAACAGCTGGGTGCAAGAGGAGGAGCACAAGCAACATCCCTGACACTGAATGTTAGTTCTGGTCTGTTAAGTCTAGACACCATCATAAGATCTTCATCTTGCTTATGTCATGCACCTCTCAGAACAGTTGCATGAAGTAGGTTCTGGTGTTATCACTGCTTCATCAAAGAACAAACATGGAACTGAAATTTTCTTATGGACCCATGGGGTGGGGGGGTACTGCAGTCAGGATTTGAACTCAGGTCTTTGAACATATCCTTCCCATTTTCACTGCCACATTGCTGAATTGATTGTGGAAACACAGCCCGCTGTGCAATTTTCTATCCAGTTGATATTTCTGACAATTCTTTTTCACTATGATTCATGTTTTGGAAGGGAGAAGTTTGTATGCTTAATGAAGTATTAACCAGTATGGGTGTAGTCATTCATCACAACCTTTTTTCTTAACTAAATTGTTTTAGCACTCTTCTCGCATCTTTATTCTTGGGGGCCAAGTAATTATGACATTGCTCTTCTTTTCAAGTATCACAGAATAATTCTTTCTCCCGTTGTTTTTCTCTGTATTGGATTTGCCTGTCTACAATTACAGTGGGATGGGACAAATGGCAAAGTATTTCCTCATCTAGGTGCAGTTGACATTCGTTTCCTCACTCCCCACCCTGGCAGGTGAGGATCTGCTATGTATCTTCATCCCCTTTCCTGGGAATATTTATGGGCTCCATCAGCAAGACCAGTGTGAGCCATTCCACCAGGAGGCCCTGGGTGGAAGGTGTACTCCTGAAGTTGGGCTGAGACTGGTATAGAACTGTGTGTTTTTCTTAGCGACAGTTGTAGGGGGCCTATTAACCTACACGAGGAATCAGACACATCGTGGAGAAATTGTTACCCATGCATTAGCATTTTTGGTTTGCAGTTTATGCTTCATTCAAGATACCTTGAGAGGGAACAAAAAGCCAAGTACTCATCGCCACTACACATAATGCTGGAAATTTAAGGTTTCCAACATATATTTACGGGAAGATAATATGGGTTCTAAAAGTTCAATATGTTGGTACATGTATAATAAGGCCTCTGGAAGATATACAATTACTCAGCCTATTATTGGAGTCTGTACTTAAAAATAAAGTCAGGAATTCCCACTCTGCCGAGGAACTGGCCCAAAACAACCAGAGCAGATGAAGTTCTTTGAGAAAATAGCACTTCCATTCCCAGGAGAGGCTGTCTGCAAACCAGGGACCCCGCGCCTCCTCCCCGAGCTTCCTTGTGTGAGGAGCGGGGTCTTTGGAAGCATCTTTGGTCTCTGTAGCGTTGTCTACATGTATGACTAAGTTCCCAGACCTCCCCTGGGTAATTGGAAGATCAAATAAACATACTTATAAAAGCCATAGAAGAAGAAAGAGAAGCCAAAGGAGGGCTGGGGAATATTGTAGCCTCTGTTTTGGCCATTTCTGGCACAAGCTTTTGTTTTTGCAATGTCTGCTCTGTGCAGAGAGGTGCAGGGGGTCTGGGTCTGGAGGGACAGGACATACTTCCCGAGCTCAGGGTCTTCCTGAGTGCTGTAGAGAGCCCAGGAGCACCAACAGCCACCGCCAAAGGGAGTGTGTTGTGTAGTGGCGGAGGAGATGCCACAGACCTGTGAAACTGAGAAGAGCGAGGTTATTTCTGGCCGGCGTGGTCAGGCAGGGCTCTGTGGAGCCACTGGTATTTGAGCTGGTCCTTGAACTAGGTAGGATTTGGACAGGTGGACAGTGCCGAGGGGGAGGGCATTCCGGGCATAGAGAACAGCTTAGGCCAAGCCCCAGGGTGGGGCGGGAGCCCGTCTGGATCATCTGTCCACATGTGCGTCCACACTTACAATAGAGCTGTGTTTCAGGTACACTGAGGCAGTTGGCTGTGTAGTCCACAGAGGTGCCCAGTGTCTCTGGGCTCCTGGGTCTTTGCTGTTTGGCTCATGGTCTCACATCCTAAGTCATCAGGATGGATGGGACCAACCTTGCAGCAGTTCAGCTGATTGCTCCGTGATCAGAAGTCAAACCCCACACGGGCTGCCCGCTGGATGC